>CM032228.1:48017500-48330000 GCA_019009955.1 Riptortus pedestris
CTTACTTTTTCTGTAATCGTTGAATAATGGTAACATTACTAAACTGAAATGAGTGAAGAAAGTGAAACATTTTGCAATAGAGTGAAGAAAGTAATCACTTTCTTCACAAGTGAAGAAAGTGAATTGCCTTCTTAATTAGTAATAAGTATAAATTAAAAAATAATTTGAAGTTGTAAAAAGTAATGCTTTTAAATGTTTCTTAACATTGTAAGAATTTATTTTAACAAAATAAATTGAAATGTGACTGAATTATTGGTGGAAATAATCAATATATTTTAAAATTTAAATATGATAATAATTACCTTCCTTGTTTATAACCTTCATTAGTTTATAACTGCACTATTTCACAATCATCACTAGTTGTTTTATAACTATGCGTATAACCTTTCACAACCATGCTTATAACCTACCAACAACATACCATAATATTCACAACATCCTAATTTTGTTCATATTCTGGTTAGATCTGATCATGTATTACACGATTACAGAAAAAATTTAATATTACACTCGTGACGAAAGTAGAATTTACAACTCTCGTGAAATTACCACACTCGCTTCGCTCGTGTGGGTAAACGTTTCACTGGAGTTGTAAAATGATCTACTTTCGTCACTTGTATAATAAATAACTATTTTCCTTCGCTGGTTTCATACAACAAAGTTATAAATTTGATTTCCAATACAATATGTTATATTATTTTAATGGGAGGTGGTAATGTGCGATTCAGCATATTTTTCTTAAGGAAAATCAGCTATTGAGGTTGTACTTATGGCGCAATTTTTGTCAACATTCTTCAAATCAAATCATTAATCAATTGCTGACAATGGAGCTAAAAAATTGAGTGTCAGAGAAAAGCAAAATAACGAAATCGGTATATCTCAGTTGTAATGCGTCCGATGAAAAATGCCATGTAAATAATATTGTTGATATTGTAATATTATACAATTCTTGTGTAATACATTTTTAATTGAAAATATGCCAGTATTTCATGAAACGCCTTACTCCAAGTTTACACATGATGTGATTATCAAATAGACCTTAATGGATATCTAACCTTTTCTTGTAAAACTGAATGTTAATAATCTTGGACCAGTTGAAAATGCAGTTTTAAAAGTGAATGAAACACAAAATTATTTTTATCCCAGGTAAAATGAGTGAGTCTAGAACAGTTATACGAGCATAATTATTAAGTAATATACGTACATCCTACACATTTTTATTATTTCATCTTTCAGTATTCTCCTCTCACTCCTTCTCATCCCATTTTTGCTTAGATCTTATGCTCACCATAAATGTCATGTCCGAAGAAAAAAGACCGTCACGCAGGGGCTGCGTAAACTAAGCAGATTTCCCACGTGAAGTTATACAATAGAGAAATCTCCATACGAGAGCCGAACAGTTACGGCAAAGGGCCAAACTAGCTTTTGGCGGGAAATTCAAAAATCCGTTATCGGCCCAAATTTAATAAAAATGCAAATATCTTGGTTAATATTCAAGATAGGAAATAAATGTATATAACAATATTTATAGTAAATTTAATTTGCAATATGATTGATCCTGTACAATTTTTCGACCCGACGTAGAGTAACGGAGATATTTCGAGTTTTCGAAAATCCTCCCCTCTAAACCCCCCCCCCTCCCACTGGTCCGATTTCAGCCGTTAACGAACTTAATCTTTCTTTTTACATAAAACGACTAAATATCGAGTTTGGTAACGATCAAACAAAAATTGCGACCGCTAGAGCGGTAACAGACAAATATATATATATATATATATATATATATATATATATATATATATATATATATATATGAATATATATACAGTTTTGAACGGACCTCATTTTCGTCATCTCCTAGGTAGGATCGATGGACATTTGAAGAAAAATTTCGAAAATTCCGTCATGAGTACAACCTCAATAGCTGATTTCCCTTAAGGGAAATCTGCTGAAAACGGGAGATGGTGGATGGGGTGGGGGGATTTGCTAAATTTACACTGGACCAGCAAGATTTTATTTTTTTTTTTTTGGCGATTTGAAATTCACCTCCGCAACACCCGTCTTCTACTTAAAATGGAATTTGATCATTAAAGTATTAAAGAGAATGATCTTTCCTTTTCTAAGAAATCTGGAATATTACGGATCACATCTAAAGGGCTCACTAATTGTTTTAAATGTATATCGTATTATGGATCTTTGTCACCCATTTTTACAAATTGAGATGACTAATGAAAGAGATCGGTAGCTTATTTCTAAGTGAAAATTCTCCAGAACAACATAAGAAGCTCAAAAAAAAAAATATCAACAACTGCTCATTACATTCAAAAGGAAGCTGACTCAGAGGTAAATAGACTTCAGGAGCTAGAACATATAAATGCAATTTTCATTTCCTCGTGAAGACGGTGCGGTCAGCGTGGAACACACACGTAGGCACGTCACTGAGATGAGAATTGGCAAAGGATGACTCAGTGTTAGTGTGAGAGAGCACTTAAAGCAAGAGGTATGGACAAGTGGGGACCACTCAGACATCACTCAGCCACACTACGAGATATAGATAGTAAAACGGGCGTTCACACCGACCTCTTTGCCACAGAGCTACTACAGCCGTACATAGGCCTCTTCCGAATTTGGTGGACAAAGGCTCAATGAATTGTTACAACAATGGCGTTCTGCAGGTTCTACAAAAAGTGTGAGAGACTTGGCTACAACCAGTGATCCTTGATACTTGAGAGGTTCTGGTCTATTAAGTACTAAATAGATATTTAAATCAATCTAAACATGTATTTATATTTTTGTTTGCATAAATACGTGAGCTTTGCCAGGGGCCTGGCCGTTTTAGCAGATTTCCCTCAAGGGAAATGAGCTACAGAGGTTGTACTCATCACGGAATTTTCGATATTTTTCTTCAAATGTCCATCGATCCTACCTAGTAGATGACTAAAATGAGGTCCGTTCAAAACTGTGTATATATATATATATATATATATATATATATATATATATATATATATATATATATATTGTCTGTTACCGCTCTAGCGGTTGCAATTTTTGTTTGATCGTTACCAAACTCGATATTTAGTCGTTTTATATAAAAAGAAAGATCAAGTTCGTTAACTGCTGAAATCGGACAAGTGGGAGGGGGGATTTCGAGAGGTGGATTTTCGAACATTCGGTATATCTCCGTTACTATACGTCGGATCAAAAAATTGTACAGAATCAATCTTATTGCAAATTAAATTTACTATAAATATTGTTCTATACATTTATTCTCTATCTTGAATATTAACCAAAATATTTGCATTTGTATTCTGCGTGTGGTCGGCTGTTCGGACTTTCCGCCAAGAGCTCTGGCGACCGTTTCCGTAACTATTCGTCCCTCGTGAATAGGTTTAGACGTTTCTTACTACTACAGTTGTTATTAGGCAGATTTCTCTATTGTAAAACTTCACGTGGGAAATCTGTTTAGTTTACGCAGCCCCTGCGTGACGGACTTTTATGTTTTTATCGTTAGGTGTTCTACTTATAAAATTCATAATACAATTTCGAATACTCTTATAATATAAGTAATATATAACAATACATAAGCAATTTACAATAACTCCAAAGAAAAAACAAAAAAAACCAATTGAATGTTAATAGACTGACAGTAATATACGGTGTCTAGCTTTTCAATATTGTTAATATTTAGCATAAATTCCAATGAAAGTTCTTCCCTGTTTTTTACTATATATGATTGTAAATATCAGCATGTCTGTGATTTACAAGTTTAGGGCAATGTAGCATTGCATAATTCAGACCAATACAATCGTATTCTTTACACCACTTACAAATTTCATCTGAATTTATGATATGCACTCTACCTGTATGGGATATTTTAATGTATTCGCTATTACAGACTCTCAGTTGGCTTATGGCCCTTAACTTTTCTGTGCTGAATTTAGTTATATTGAAAGTAATTTGCTGGTTCGAGATGTGAAAAATTACAGAATAGTGTATAAAAGAGATGTATTTTGAGTTAAGTGCCCGGTCAATATCTCTACAAACTAAATTATTTCTGGCTTTTACTATTATACTATTTTTATTAGCAAGTAGTGTTTGAGGGTTAGATAAATTAGTAAAATATTCCTGTAGAAAATTTGAAGCATTTTAATTTAAGTAACCCACTTAAATTCATCTAGTATTTATATATCTAGTCATTTATATTAAGTATATATATATATATATATATATATATATATATATATATATAAAATTATTTTTTTAAAAAAGAAAAAGAAGAACGTGTATTTAAATTTGAAAAAAAAAATGTCCTACCATTGCTAATAACATAAGATTAACTAAGAATAGATGTAAGAACTGCTTGCCAGGTGCTAAGTAAATCACAATTAAGATGTAGGTTAACTCATAAATAATGATATAAATCAGGATATAACAATATTTACAAATTACATATACACGAGTTACTCTCACAATTCAGGTACTTATCCAAAACGAGAGCTATAGATGTTATTAGGCATTGAAAACCTAATAGTTTTTCGCCCTAAAACCTTATGAAACAAATAAAATATCAAGTACTGTAGTGCCTAGGACTGAGTAATTATATTATATACTAGCTCAGATGCCCGGCTTCGCTCGGGAATTCATGTGAGGCTGAATGGTGATGGTATTTTTTTTGGCAAGGCTTTACTTTGCACAATATTTTGACATTTACCCGTCCCAGTGTTTAGTTTAAATACCCGTCGTTTCTGTGGATTTGTTAATAATAAAATTATTTTTTTATGTAAGACTTCACTGTTCTCCATTTTGTCATATTTCCCGTTTCCTGTGCATTATGCATAGATTTGAATTATTAAGCACAATATATTAACGTACATTTGAATTAGTTTTCCCCGGTGACGTACCTTGTAGTTCCAAAGAATTGTTGAGCAAATTTCACTAAATAATAAAATAAACAACTTTTGTTATGTGCATATTTGGCCCAAACCCCAATAGGAGACGAAATATCACTATTTTTAATTTCAGGCTTCCCTTATAACCCCCACTCCTGTTCGTCTCAGAGAATATTAACATAGCCTAAAGTCTAAGTTGGGTTAGTAGTAATATACATACCAAGTTTCATAAAATTCGGTTCAGCCGTTTATGCGTGAAAAGGTAACAAACAAAGAAACAAACAAACAAACATACACGAAAGAAACAAAATGCAGTTATGGTGTCTATGACATGTAAAACGAAAAGTTATCGTGAAATTTCGCGAAAAAAATCAATGTACAGACAGAGGTTACAATTTTATATATATATATATATATATATATATATATATATATATATATATATTTATTTGTTTAGCATAATATACACTGAAAATACATCAGCGCAATGTATACATTTGATCCAGAAGTAGTAGGTAGTATCTGGAACTGTGTTCCTTATCAACAGATTTCCCTTAAAGGAAATCAATTATTGAGGCTGACCTCACATAGAACTCATATACTGCTACACTTCAGCCAGGAATGGATGAGACCTGCTGGCTTCCCCCACCAAGCCGCCAGTTTCCGTGAAAAGACTACTGTACTACCTGGATCACAAACGTCGTCACTTCATCTTAGCCGCCTACCGTACAATGTATTAGTGAGTTGACCTTAGCTTTTCTTGCCCGGCGACATATATTCCTCATGAATTACTACAGTAAATAATAAAATTCAACCTGAATCATCTTATTGGCAATTATTATTAATATTGTGCTAATTTTTAACCCACAAAAAGTGTGGCAATCAAAAAAATCTATATACTTTTTATCACTTTACAAAGCCGAATTAATAAAAAATACGGTTTTGTAAATCTAACGATATTCTTCACATTTCACTATTATTGTAATTCATATTTATTTTATAGTTTTACAATTTTTTATACAAGACATTTATCATTCACAATAATTCATTAAAGAATTTAAATAAATAACGTTAAAGAATTACAGATGAAATGATTGTAATTAAATAAGGTAACGTTAAATAATGATACCACCGTATAAAAACTAAATAAAAACAATGATTTATTAATATTAAAATTAAATTTGTTTTGTGCTTATAATATTATTTTATACAGTTTTTTCCAAGAGCAACATCGCCACAGCTGCGAAGCTCCAAATAAATAAATAATATTATTCTGATTCACTACTGCTAAGCTGCAAATCATCTTCCGACTCGCTCCATCAATGGCGATTATCATGCTGTCCACAAAATTTTCCATTTGTCCATCTTTTAGCCAATATTCCTCTTCTAAATTGTGGACGTGCCGACAATAACCAGCCCAGTCATCAGCTGTTATTGATCGTAATCCTAAAGGATATGAATAATTAACGGACTTTAACGCCGATATGTCGTAAAATAGTAAAATGTGTTATTGTGTAAAATTTATTTCTTACCTTCATTTATTAATGATTCCAGATTAGTCATTGAGAGGTCACCGCTTACATTTCTTTCACGCACAAATCTCTTCAGCTTAGCCTAAGCCAGTTCTATCGGATTTAAATTACACATGTAAGGTGGTAATCTTAGAACGTTATGTTCATATGCCTCTAGGATTTGGTCAATTTTAAAAACTCTTTTTCTAGGTGCTATATTTTTGACCATGTCTAGAAGCATATACCGCCTCATGCTCATATCCGCAACTGCACCATTCTTATTAAGCCAGTCTACCATTTCTGTCTTGTTTGAAGAGCTGGTTGGTGGCTTATTTAATTGCAAATTATGATATGGGGCATTATCCATTATTATAACAGAAGAGGCTGGCAACTTTGGAAGCACTTTTTCCCTAATCCATTTGGTAAAATTTCCACCATTCATTTGCCCGTGGTAATCTCCTGTTGAGGTGCCAGCTCTAAATACAAGTTGACAATCAGGTAAAAATCCATTGTTGGACCCAATACCAACAACAATAAAGCGTCTGGTACCTGCTAAAGAGGATGTAACCCCCGTAATACCTGGGCATTGCCACACTTTCCCATGGTTAAATCAGTGTCCAACCACGTCTCATCTATGAAGAAGATTGGACGTCCACATTCCCGATATCTTCTTATTGCGTGAAGATATCTTCCTCGCCAGTCAACTATGTGAGGCCTTTCTATTAAAATTTTTCGTCCACTTTGGGATTTCCTCCAACTAAATCCCATATCTTTTAGCAATTTCCGCAATGATTCGCGGCCGAGTTTAAAATTTATACTTTTCCTCAATGAAGTGAGAAGTTTAGGTACAGAAGGCACAATTTTTTGTCTCACATAAAAATCCTCTATTGTCCGTCTAATAACATTTCTATCAAAATTATCTACCGTAATAGGACGACGGCCTAGGGGCTTCATTGGCGATTGTAAATTTCCTTCTGGAGACTTCTTTTTCTCTGATGCTATTCGTTTCACTGTCGCCGGAGAACATTTTGTATATAAGTTCGTCCTCTTTTGAGGGCTAGTAAACGGAGCCAATAAATCATTTTTTCTTTTTTCTTCGATGCAAGCCTCCAAAACATTTCCAATAACTCTCCTCTCTTTACTATGAATAATGTGTCGCTTCTCAGCACTTTGAGTGGATGGACCGGGTCGAGACATATTCACAACAAAACAATTTAGAAGAAACTACTTGCACAATACCGGGCAGGTTAATGAGTTCCGGGCATGAATGTTTTCAGGTCTGGATTATACGCCCCCTTCCCTTGCTCCTTCGGCCACGCCCCTTCTCCCACCCTCCGGCCACAAGGCTCTTCAATTATTGGGCGTACTATAGACTTACATGCCTTGAGGCAGCACTTATCTCTTACCCCTCTAGCGGTAACAATTTTTTGCTTTATCGTTACCAAAATCGATATATAAGACAGGATCGTTAATTGCTGAAATCTGACCGGGTGGAAGAGGGGTCAGGAGGAAGGAAAATCGAAAATCCCAAATATTTCCGTAATTATGAATTGAATAGTAAAACTGTATTTAACCCAACTTGTTGTAAATTAAATTTTCTATAATCCTCGATCAAAACACGTGGGATACCATCACGTGGGACATCTACTTAGTTTACGCAATAATTAAGGCATAGGAAGTTAAAAAAAGTAATGAGTAAAACTATTACTGTAAAAGAATTTTAATTAATACCTGAAATAGTATAGTTGTAAAACCGCGTTCAATGATGGTATCAGGAAAGTACAAATTATACCAAAAGAGAAAAAAGTGGGTAACTGGTAACAAAAATGAGGAGAAATAAATTTAATTAAAAATAAATAAAAAGAAAAAAATTAAGCAATATTTATTATAATAATTTTAAAAGAGTATATATATATATATATATATATATATATATATATATATATATATATATATATATATATTACAAATAAGATTATTTAGCTTCATTCGTTAAATGTATTTGCGGAAGTTTGTCTTTTTTTAATGTATTTTAATGATATATATGATGAAATATATTAACAATGTGCTCAAGAACACGTGGTTTACTTTTGTACTGACTAATATGATGAAAACGAAATCCTACAAATCACATAGCTAAATTTTTATCTATTTGTATCACTTTCTTCTTGACTAATAAAATAATTCGACACTAATCTATTTCTTCAGGTATTGGTCTCATTTTTAAGAGACATTGGTTTATAACCCTTCATATGGATCAGTTCGATGTCAGTTGACAGGAAGTTAGGAGGTTGCTGTTGAATTTAAAAATTCATCAAGAATATTAGTTAGATTAGTACTTTTCTATTTTTTCTGCAATATTTTTGGAAGGAAATATGATAACGAACAATCAATAATAATGCCTCGTTTATTCCGCAAGATTTAGTCATAGCGGAAGAGCGTTTTAAGAGAATTTCCTTTCTTGTCAGTCCCCCTACGCAGAGAACTGGTTTCAGAACTTCCTTGCAGAGCTTGCTAGTAGCCTTCACTGGTGTCCACAAGAACACACCACAGAATTGACTGTATTATTTATTTATTAACGTCCACTTTTTGCAACTTAGGCTAATCGGGACGAGTTATCTACAGGTTACCACCCTTTTCTAGCCAGGGTGGGATTTTAGGACGTTATTTAATGAATTTCGTCACTAAATAATTTCCTTTACCCAGGCGAGAATCGAACTTGCCACTCTAGGTTTACCATGTGAGATAAAGGTCAACGCTTTAACTCGCATGGCTAACCTGAGCCCCAAGAATCGACTGTAAACGGACTCTGAAAATGGAGTGCGATTTGTCTGAAGAAGCTTTCACACTTTCATTAAATTATTGAAGCTTCCTAAATTATTGTAATCGCGACGCCATTTACGAAAAAAGTCCTCAAATGTCCACCAAATACCAATTTTTTTTTTTTTTTTTTTTAGTATTAGTCTTCAGTCAACGCTCACTACTACTCATGGCGTAGAAAGCATAAATTCCAAATATTGTTTCATTGAGAATTAAGTAGCTCTATGTAATTATTTTCGTGATGACATCCTCATTTAAGATTTCTCGTTCTAAACTATATAATTATTTGGTCAACACCACATGGAAAACTGTACAATATATTAGGTAATGGCTGAAAACGGCCTTGTGGGGATTACTGAAAATTCGAATTCCGTTACCATGAGTCGGATCGAAAAAAGTTGTAATTTTAATTACACGTTTCCTATTACTTGAATACTACGGAGATATTTGCAGTTTATTTGTTGTCAGTATTTTTTATGTACCCATTCAGCTCATTCCATTTTCACTTGAAGTAACTAAGTAGCTATTCGATTTTTACTTAGCGACCAGTGCCTAACTCACCAAGCATCCCAAGCCCCACTAATATTTTTATTTCTGTTTATATTTAGTAAACCCCCCAGGTTATCTGAAAGAGAATAGATTGTGAGATAAGAGGACCAGTGTTTTGTTTCAACATGTGGACAATATATTTAGTTTACTTAGACCCCGCGTGACGGACATTTAAGTTGATTCTTTTATCCCTTATTGTCGCTTACTCTGCAATCTTTTAGACAATTTTGCCTCCTCATAGAGGTCAACCTTGGATCAGTTGCTGGTTAACTTTTATTGATAATGAGCTTATCATATTGATTGTACGTATTTGTACCGTTCATCCTGTAGTCGCTACCCTAGTGTAAGGATTGCTTCATTATTGTTCTATTCTGCATCTCGGGTAGGATCTTTCCACTAAACGCAACCACTGGCCAAGCTTACCTCATAAATTAAAAAGTCCGTCACGCAGGGGCTGCGTAAACTAAGCAGATTTCCCTCGTGAAGTTTAGTAATAGATAAATATACATACTGGTAACATAACAACACCGTGAATAAATTCAAACGGAAATAAGAAATGTTTCATCCAATTTCAATAACCTGCCGACAGGAAGCGTTAGGTTAGAAATGTAAACAAACGGGTCGGCCCGCCTCACGCCGGAAAGAAAAACAATAAATGAAATATATCAGAATATAACACATTAATTTTATTGAGAATTATTTACTATATCTAGTACTGTAATTAATAATGAGTCAGAATAATTGTTATCTCAATCAATAAAATTTTAGTAGTCCAAAACTTGAAAATGGGGGGGGGGGAGTCACCAGGACATATTTGCATGTATCTCGTATAATAAAGGTCTCTTGAATACAATTTTTGGTATTTAAAGATCCAATAATGTGATTTATTATGTAGCAGAGTATTGTTTACGTAACATGTGTAGAAGGGGCGGTTTGCTGAAAAAAAAATGCAAATATCTCGGTTAATATTCAAGATAGAGAATATACGCATATAACAATATTTATAGTACATTTAATTTGCAATAAGATTGGTTATATACAATTATTCGATCCGATGCATAATAACGGAGATATTTCTAATTTTAGAAAATTACCCCCTATAAACCCCCCCCCCCCCTCCCTCTGGTCCGATTTCAGCCATTAACGAACTCGATCTGTCTTTTTACATAAAACAGCTAAATATCGAGTTTCGTAACGATCAAACAAAAATTGCGACCACTAGAGCTGTAACAGACACATATTTATATGTATATATATATATATATATATATATATATATATATATATATATATATATATATAATTTTGAACGGACCTCATTTTCGTCATCTCCTGGGTAGGATCGATGGACATTTGAAGAAATTTTTCGAAAATCGCGTCATGAGTACGACCTCAATAGCTGATTTCCCTTAAGGGAAATCTGCTAAAACTACTTCAGGGGTCTATAAAAAGACCTTTAGGCCTCGCTAACATTCTTTATTGCTTTAGAACAAACGTTTCCTCCTCCTGGGCATTCTCAACGCAAGCTTAAAATTATTCACCAAGTCAAAATAACCATAAAAATCAAACGGTAATTGTTCAACAGTAGCCAATCAGTGTTAGCAGATTTCCCTTAGGGAAAATCAGCTATTGAGGTCGCACTCATGACGCGAGTTTTGAAAAATTTCTTCAAATGTTCATCGATCCTACCTAGGAGATTACGAAAATGAGGTCCGTTCAAAATTTTATATATATATATATATATATATATATATATATATATATATATATATATATATATTTGTCTGTTAACGCTCTAGTGGTCGCAATTTTCGTTTGATCGTTACCAAACTCGATATTTAAACGTTTTATGCAAAAAGACAGATCAAGTTCGTTAATGGCTGAAATCGGACCAGTGGGAGGGGGGGGGGGTTTAGAGGGGAGGATTTTCGAAAATTCGAAATATCTCCGTTACTATACGTCGGATCGAAAAATTATATAGAACCAATCTTATTGCAAATTAAAGTTACTATAAATCATGTCATATACATTTATTCTTTATATTGAATATTAACCGAGATATTTGCATTTTTCTGTTTTCAGCTTCTGAGATGAGATCGGCTAACTTCGGGCCTAGTCGTGAGTTTCCGCCAAGAGCTAGTTCGGGCCGTTCCCGTAACTGTTTGACTCTCTTTTCCGAAATTTCTCTATTGTAAAACTTCACTTGGGAAATTTGCTTAGTTTACGCAGCCCCTGCGTGACGGACTTTTTTTTAGATTAGAGACTTGCTCTAAAACAATAAAGAGAGCTCGTGAGACATGACTATCTATTTTGGATTGATTAAAATAATTTATTTGTCGCAGTAGGAATGATGCCGAATTTAAAATTAGTTAACAGCTAAGATTTTCTTAAGTATAACGGAAAAGATTGACAATGTATAGTTATGAGTAACTGTAATATATCCTTGCATTATTGAATTTTGCCCGATAAAGGAATTTTGGAGCATCAAATGAAGAGTGATTCTCTAATTTATTGATTGTGTTTGAAAAGAAATTTATAACCTTCATACAAACAGGTATATATCTGTGTAAATGCATCTTGAGAAGGCCAAGTAGTTCTTCTTCACCTTAAATACAAACTTTAATTTGAATTCCTCAGGACCTGGTTATGTCCTTCGACATACGATATCGAATTTCTTTTGGAAGGGTCTTCTTTTAGAAGAATTCTGAGCACTCGCAAGTTAAGCCTGCTAGTGGACAGTATCATAAGTAAATACGTAGGTTCGTACTATCTGTAGAAAGGTCAAACAAACATTGGTGTAGCGTGTGCTGAAATGTAAAAACTTACGGTGTCCGTTTGTTCGTGTGTATGTTTCAGGGGTTGAGTAATGGAGGAAGATCCAACCGGTTGTAGTCAACCACTTTACACACGAATATATTAGAAGTTATTTTTACCCCGGGCCATTCAGCTTACATTTCCCACGCGTGCAATTCTTCCTCATACTCAGCATCTACAGACCTCATAACTGGACATTCTGAAAGGTAATTTGGAGAAATTACTTATTTTACTCCGTAAGGAGGTCAGGGCACACCCGTTATGCAAATACCCCGACTATGAATGTGTAATAATTAAAATACTGAGAAACAGAGGAGACACATTTCTCTTTTAAATAAAAAGCATGATTTGGAGCACTCGAGTAATTGGCTCATTTTGTGAAACCATCAAAATTCTGGGGAAAAAGATGTCGACTGCCTACATAACCCTAAACTCTGAGTATACTGCATACCTTTACGGTTAAACTCACCACCATTTCGAAAAGTCACTGAGTTATCGTGCAGTTGAATTCAACTTGCTCATTTTCAAGTGGCATTTTACCTGCGATCAAAAAAAAAACGTTATTTCAAGTCGGTTAGAACAGAAGTATAACATTTATTAATATAATTAGCAATTCATTTTTTTTTTTATGGTAAATGTTAGTATTACTAATTACGGGTGGTCATTATGAAGGTTAACGTACATAAGATTTCAATAAGAGTAGCTATCTTTCTAAAAAAGCTTTGAATCAAAGCTTGTAAGAAAACTTGATGTCGATGGAGATGTCGACTCAATAAGGGACCAGCTCTAGGTCAGTTCCTCTCCATCTCCTAGTTATTCTGTTATTTCCTTCTTTTAATATTTATTTGGTAGGGGTTTAGTTATAAGTGTTGCATTGCATTTTATATGTTTGTTTGTTTTTAATTTTTTTTAATATTTGACTACCTTTGTTGATTTTTACATTTATTTATTTAAACATATTACATGTTCTTTAAAGTATATATGTTGTGTCACAGAGCACTGAAGATGGGATGGTTTGCCCCGAAAGTAGTTTGTCTGTAATAAAAGAAGTATTAAGAGTGGAGATGTTTGACCTTTTTAAACGGACCTTAAATGGATCCATAGCAGTCGCATGCTTTCATAATAGAAGAACCCAATTGGAAATCAGCGCTAGGATTATTATTAGAGTATAATAAAGCCAGAACTTTTTTTTTTTTATATTATGTATAGCAGACCATGTAAATCGACATAACAAGTAATTTTAGAATTGTATTTCTTCCCCATGCTTAAGAGTAGTTGATTTAAATAAGTACGTCCTTATGTTGAAAATAAACTCGAAATAATATTGATAAGGAAATCATCTGAAGGCCCAATAAAGAAACAATAAATATTTGGAATTTATCAATTGGTTGTAGTTCCTACAAATTGTTGTTATTCTCTAAATTTCATTCAGAAATGTAAAGACAAAAGTCCAGCTGAAGGCGTTCCTTCACCCCGTGCGACAATAACCACTCTTGAGTAAGAATGATAGTCAAATTAAATACTATTGTCTTGTATATATATATATATATATATATTTCTGAAATCGATTTTTTCTATTGTATTCCTATAAACATGCCGTTTATCCATTATCATAAGCTGGAGTATGATAATCTCGAAAATTTCCAATGACACACACACACAAACGAATATATATATATATATATATATATATATATACTACCTGAGAATTATATATGATATTATTTTTAGATGTACCCTTAGAGTGTCACAAGGTATAAATTCGATTTATACATTTATTTAATTTATTCAATAAATCCTGTTTTATTCTAATGACGTTTCTACACTTGAGTCATTTTTTCAGAAAAACTGCTTCTACAAGTAATATTTTTCATTAAATCTACCTACTTAATGTGGATAATATATCATTAACCCCAAATTTTGTTTTTATTATTGTAAGACACCCAAAAGATTTACTATGCATAAAACCAACTTGCCTTTGAATATTGAAATATCACATTTAGGACTGTTGTAAGTTCAGCCATGCAACGCCCCAATTGATCGCAGAAGGCGGGGGGGGGGAGCGAAATCCATCTTTTTAGATTCTCTAAACAATGTCAATTAAATAACTTATGGTATGCGGAACTTATTATATAAGGAGGAATAACAACAAGGGCGCTCTCTGGAAGCTCGCAGAAGCACATTTAAAACCAAAAGTAGCAAAACACACACACACACACACACACATATTTATATATGTCCGTACTTCATTATGTTTCTCTCATCCCTGTTGTAGTAATAAAGATCAACGCACTTTTTCCCTACGGACCCATTGCCATTAATTCTCAAGGCCACACAAAAATAATTAAAGACGTTTACTTTCAAAAGGCTCATTACCAGTGACTGGAATGGTTCTTAGTTTCGGAAATTATTTATTTCAAATCATATATATATATATATATATATATATATATATATATATATATATATATATGTGTGTGTGTGTGTGTGTGTGTGTGTGTGTGTGTGTGTGTGTGTGTACGTTTGAGCCCCGCCAAAGAAAGGTAATAGCTCACGAGCTCTACTTGAGCGCGCTAGTAGGTAGGCTACGTCGGTATGATTAACAATTATATGTCTCCCATAGTTCCTGCTGTTGGAACGCTAGTGTCGCAGCGCTTGTGGCTTATGGGAGTAACACGATTATATACGATTAGCACCTCGGTATGATTAACAATTATATGTCTCCCATAGTTCCTGCTGTTGGAACGCTAGTGTCGCAGCGCTTGTGGCTTATGGGAGTAACACGATTATATACGATTAGCACCTCGGTATGATTAACAATTATATGTCTCCCATAGTTCCTGCTGTTGGAACGCTAGTGTCGCAGCGCTTGTGGCTTATGGGAGTAACACGATTATATACGATTAGCACCTCGGTATGATTAACAATTATATGTCTCCCATAGTTCCTGCTGTTGGAACGCTAGTGTCGCAGCGCTTGTGGCTTATGGGAGTAACACGATTATATACGATTAGCACGTCGGTATGATTAACAATTATATGTCTCCCATAGTTCCTGCTGTTGGAACGCTAGTGTCGCTGCGCTTGTGGCTTATGGGAGTAACACGATTATATACGATTAGCACCTCGGTATGATTAACAATTATATGTCTCCCATAGTTCCTGCTGTTGGAACGCTAGTGTCGCAGCGCTTGTGGCTTATGGGAGTAACACGATTATATACGATTAGCACCTCGGTATGATTAACAATTATATGTCTCCCATAGTTCCTGCTGTTGGAACGCTAGTGTCGCAGCGCTTGTGGCTTATGGGAGTAACACGATTATATACGATTAGCACGTCGGTTTGATTAACAATTATATGTCTCCCATAGTTCCTGCTGTTGGAACGCTAGTGTCGCAGCGCTTGTGGCTTATGGGAGTAACACGATTATATACGATTAGCACCTCGGTTTGATTAACAATTATAAATCTCCCTTAGATCCTGCTGTTGGGACGCTAGAGTCGCAGCGCTTGTTGCTTATGGGAGTAACACGATTATATACGATTAGCACGTCGGTTTGATAACAATTATATGTCTCCCTTAGTTCCTGCTGTTGGAACGCTAGTGTCGCAGCGCTTGTGGCTTATGGGAGTAACACGATTATATACGATTAGCACCTCGGTTTGATTAACAATTATATGTCTCCCTTAGATATCGTCCACAGGCAAGATAACACTGAGTGAGCTGACCTTTTAAACCTCGGAAATAATGAATCCCCTCAATCTGCTGAGACAACTCATTCCAGATCCTTCTTGGTTATCGGGAGTTGTACGTCAAGTTGATCACACTGTCAACTTAAAAATCCGTCGTGTCTCACGAGGGGGAGGGGTGGCATAAGTTCCATAAGGTTTATAATGTCAACCGAATATACATCTGTGTTAGTGTATGATTATTTATGCATATTTTTATTAATATCCACTTCTTGCTAGTAAGACAAGTCCACCCTTTTCTATCCAGTGTGGGACTAAGGACTTAATATCTTAGTCACTAAATAAATTCTTCTTCATGTGAGATTGAAGCCAACGCTTGAACTCACATGGCTAACCTTAGACCTATATATATATATCTTTTGCCTGTTTTTCACGCAGAGTATCCTTCTAACATAGGAATTTATTTAAACGTTGTGTGCTCCATCCTTTGGATACTACACACATTTCAGCATTACATTATAATATTTCTTATATAATAACTATAAACATTATAAAACAATAAAACAATTAAATAAAAACAAAAAAAGTAAAAAAAAAGAAATAAAATAAAACATATGTAAACATTACATTGTGTACAAAAATAGGTGTATATCTACAAAATAGAATCCAAATCTTGAATAAATATATTAAATCCCTTGTTGAATTTGTGTAAAAGTTCGGGTTTGTCAGTCGGCCAAGTTCCATTTTGTAAAGTAATATACAATATAAGAGGTGGTCATATGTCTGTTCAGTCTCATTGTCACATTTACATGTATTTGTGTTTGTTAGTTTAAATTTGTACAAGTAACTTTTCGTAGGTCCATGTCCTGATATAAATTGTATTTGTTTAGGATTGCTAAGTGTTATTTTTTGTCTCTGGTATACAGTTGGTATGTACTTATGTAATTGTCGCCCTTTAGTAGTGTTTGTCCATCTTTCGTCCCATTTTTTATAAGATTCGTCTATCAAAATAGTTTTAATGGTCTGTTTAGTCAGTATATAGTAGAGTATGTAATAGGTATCGTTTCGTCTCTTGAAGCTGTATTTGCAAGTTGTTCTGCTGTGTCATTTCCAAAATTTTCGGAGTGTCCCTTAATCCATGTTATTGCCACTATTACATTCTTCTGTCTACATAGTGCAATTAGTCTTCTGATCTGTTCAGTTTGTTCGTTATGGTTTTCGTTATTGTAAATGCGGTATAAGTTAATTTTCTGTCCGTATAGATTATACTTGTCTCTCTGTCTCTTAAAATGTCGTGTTTTATAGTTATTGAGTACTTAGACTTATATATATGTACATAAATTTAGTCTTGGACATCAAATTCATAAGGAACTTAATTTTTGGCAGTTATTTATTAATATTTAAGGCTTACATTCGGTATTATGGATATCACGGTGTTGGAATTAGTAGTACTGTGAGCTATCGCCTATCACTCATCCGTGCACTTGAGCCGACGATGTCTGCTGACAAGAGTGTCGTGCATGAGAAAGAAGGTACTTGGGAAGTATCAGCCGATCCCCTGCCTTTACGTCTTCCAGATGATCCTCGTTAAGCCCCTGCATATTAAGCTGGGACTTGCAGCGGTTGCATGGGAAGCGCATTCAACACAGTTGCATTTCGTAGTCAGGCCGCAGTCCCCTGTCATCAGGTCGGGGTAAAAAAACAGGCTTTCTTCCAATAGAATGGATAAAAAAAAGGTAATTCTATAATAAAAAAAATCCTATTACATAGGTCCCCCAGGAATGTGACTAATTCAGAATTACAATCGCATTTACAAATAAATTAAATCTTTTCAGTCAGTTAAAGTGACGATTAATTCATCAATGGACGTCTCTGATCATCATAGATTAAAGGTTGATGCAAAACTATCAATAAATAAATTTTAAAATACAATTTGTCCCGTGCTGCATTCTCGCAGTGGTTTCGGCTGGCAGGTGGAGGTCCATCATCAACGGAAGATTATGAAACGGTCACAAAGTTCGACTTTTAATTGTCCTTTTATTACAGGTAGAGTGACAATTTAATTCAACTAGCCAATTAATATAATATGACGTCTGTAAAATATTTCTACCCGACCCACAATTAAGAATTTTATTTTATTTTTTTACTTCTCTAACCCCGAACACATCATAGAATAAGATTTTTGCTGTTGGAACGTTAAAGGCCCTGTACACTACACGCACGCTGATCGACATATAAAAAATCTGCTAAAATTGTACCCCTTGTCCTTTTTTTTATATTTACGGAGAGGTGAACATTTGGAGCTATCAAATCTTGGATAATATTTACTTCTTCATTTGGGTTTAAATACCATAACAAAAAAAAAATACTAACAACAAAATTACAACTATAGCAAATCCTCTAAACCAGGTGTGGGCAACTTTCGACATTTGCCAAACTTTAGTGTGAAATTACGTTCGCGGGCCGCTTTTAAAAGTAGTGCATTTTAAAGTAGTATTCATCATTTTTAACGATAGATGAATTTTTTCCATCTAAAAAGGTACAACATGGTACAATCAATGAGTTTGAATTTGGGAAACTAATCCATGGATGTTTAGATTAATTCCACTGATAGAAAGACGAAAAGAATTTTCCAAATTATCGTCAGTCAGCCTTGTACGATGTTTTTATTTATTAACTTTCATCAAGGAAAAAAACCTTTTGCATTTATAAGAACTGCAAAACGCACAAATCTCTCCTCATCTTCCTCATTTGGAGTTAGTAGTGTAATATTATTGTTTTATTGGGTTTTTCAAAAAGCCGGGGGCTGCCCCTATTGAAACTATAATAATTCAAAATACACAAATAATAAGGGGGTCCCTAACCCCTAGAAAGTCTATATAGGACATAATAAAAACCATGATAACACCCAAAAACAAGTTAGTACCCATAACCTAGCATGATTACAGTCTAAATAGCTGATACCCCAATAGTGGGATTTGCTAAAAATTGTAAACACCGTCCAAGAGTTGGACAATACGATTAGAAAACTCTATATGCGTAAATACATTATTTTGGAGATAGTGGTTAAGTAGTAACGCAGTATAAACTTTACTAAGCTAGAGCTTCTTAGTAATTTAATAGTATTTACCTGTGTGATATGTGGGCTTGAGGTTGGATTACTAATTGATCTCTAGGCACCCACTCAACATCATGATACAATTGAGCAGCTACTCGAATAACGGAGTAGAAATATTTGGTCAGTTATACCACCTCAATAAGGCTAGAAAAGAGACAAAGATCAGCATTTGACTTTCCAGCATTGCCTTATTGCCATGGTCATCAGAGACTGTTGAACCAAATGTGATTCTGTACATTATTTTTGGAGTTGAAGTTCACTTCTCTGGGACACAAGTCACAAAAATATCACTCAGTGTTAAAAATAACTCCTTTATTTTGATCTTGACTAACCCCAGTCAAATAATAATTGTAAATCGTATAGCATTACTAATTCATATTGCATTTAGAGCAGCATACGAAGACATCTGGTGTTTTGCTTAAATTAAGAACATGAATATGATATACATATAGGGAGGAATGTCACCTTTATTACTTGAAATAATTTTCTAGTTGATCCTAACCACCCCTATGAATTAATTTGAGTAAATTTAGTCTTGTGTAAAATGTGAGTGAAACAATTTACCAGAATACTCGTAACTTCTTCAACAGAACACATCACCGCCTCACTAAAGGGTTTACCCATTGTCCAATCAAACGCCCCCCCCCCCTCCCTCTCACCCAAAAAAAATATTCACCATTTGCTAATTCCCTCGTATATCAATGAAGGGGGAGCTTTTCCCCTTCCCCAAATTCCAATTAAACCGTTTCAAAGATTACCTACCCTATAATCCAAACAGGCCTACGTGTATAATAAATCCTTTGGCAGATGTGCGGGCTTTGATATTGCTCCCAGAAGGGTATTCCAATGGTCGGGGGTTAAGCTACAGACAAATTACTGGGCATTTGTATGGATGAATTCCGCAATTCGTGAAATGAAACCTGCATGCAAGCAAGACCGATATTAATGAATCTGTATTAATTAATATGTCAGAATACAACAATTGATAAATGCTATTGTGGTGGCATTGGTCGACGGTTCACAATTATGTCTGTTGAAAAAGTTTTTGTATTATTATTTCTAAATATAATATGATATAACAGAATAATTCAAATTGATTCTCTTTACCTTGACAAATAAGGTCTGTCGGTTTTTAGCATGACCTGTCCACAAGATTTTAGCAAGCTAGTTTTGTATCTACAATATTTAACACACTTTTTCCGGTTATTTAAGTAAGATAAATAATGTCAAAGCGATATTGGAGGGTCTTGACCAAGAGTCCAGGTAAGTCCAGAATAACGCATTTGGTGAGAAATATATGTAATAGAATTATTACAACATTAAGTTTCAAATAAATAAGGAAAAGTCTTTCATTGTTCGAGTTGTACCAATCGACGACACACGTACATCGTCTACAGAGAAAATGCAAGTGCAAACCAAATGGGAAATTTGAACTTTTACCGTAATTTTTGTCTTATAATCATTTTATGTAGAAAGAAAGATCAAGCTCTTTAATGGCTGAAATCGGATCGGGGAGTGGGGTTTAGAGGGGGAGAATTTTGAAAATTCTTAATATCTCTGTTATTATGCGTCTGATCGAAAAATTGTTTGGAACCAATTTTATTGTAAATTCAATGTTCTTTAAATGTTGTTATGTACATTTTTTCACTACCTTGATTATTAACTGAGACATTTGCATTTTTAGTTTTCGGTCTTGAGTAAACCCCCACTCCTACTCATCTCTTATTAACAATATTCTATTAGGTTATGAAGCATTTTATTTGAAGCTTAAATTCCAAATATCGTTCTAATTGAACTTTTAAGTTGTGAGATAAATGCAACTAAACTTGGGTAATCTGCTTAGTTAATGCAGTCCCTGTATGACGGACTTTTTTTTCTTTCCGGTAAAAGTTGGCAGAACTGTTTGTTTAGATTTCAGATGCTTTCAGTCGGGAGGTTTCTTATTTCCGTTTGAATTTATTCACTAAATACTCACGGTGGTGATGTGTTATCGGTATGTAGATTTATCTATTGATAAACTTCACCCGGGGAATCTGCTTAGTTTACGCAGCCCCTACGTGAAGGACGTTTTTGAACGGAGGTATTGTACATGACTTTTAAATTGAATAATTTTAAATGTAGTTCAGCAAAGTAATTTGTATGTTTAACTTAATTTGAATGGAAGGAAGGTATATGCTGTTCATATCAGATATTTTAAGCTTCTGATTACGTGAGTATTTAGATAACCACAGCGGCATACAACCACCACCTATAAAAGGTGTGCAAAATTTTAAAATATTAAAATTTAATTAGGTGTAAACAAGATCCAAAGAAAAATGTAAAAAAAAAAAAAAATAGTTTCTTCACTCGAAACTAAATTACAAAAAGTTGAATTGACTAAGTACTAATTCTTAGCTGCAATGTTTATTTTCTAAGATTATAAAGGTCAACCACAAGGACGATTAAATCTTATCTTAGCTGATGGGACTGTAGTTATAAGGTTGTAATAAAGCATACTATTAGGGAAATTTATAGGTGTAAACAACACCGTTTGATTATAGAAAATATGTGGCTCCGTTGTAAATAACGCGGAAGAAAGGATAACGGGGAATTAGCGAAGATTGCCAAGCGATTTTATTAGATGGAGTCATCGATAAAAACTAATAAACGCTGCAAAATTTGGACCGCGATTAACATAAAAAAAATTAACATTCCTCCTGGTAGCCAGACTATACAAACCGGTATATCTACTGTCAGCAACCCCAAGTTATCTGTTCCCATGACATTTTTAGTGCTTTATTTTCTCATCGGGTACTTGATTTTATTTTCCGGAACAAGAGGGCTTTATTTTATTGACACATTACCTGTCTCATTAGAGAAATTTATAAAAAAAATAAAATAAAAAAACGTTCCAAAGAGCTATTTGAATAATAAAGGAGACAGAGACTCTATTTATAGTGAGGAAACCCGTTTTAAGTTATAAGCATATTTTCTTCTTAACATCAGTTATTATGTATTCAAATGAAGAGACACAAGATGTATTATTAAAAATCCTAAGGTTTCGTGCTCTAACTCCAAGTTTTGTAACACTGTCTTCAAACGATGAACTTCTTATAGGAGACATTAGTGTTATAAAACTAGGAGATACAAAAATAAGTGGATTCCTGTGAAAATTGTGCTTGATTTGATGCACACACAACCAAGATTAATGCATAATTTAATATTGTATAGAGATTGAAAAGTTCATTCTCACTTAGATCAATGAATGTGTACCTATCTGGCTGTGGCTATAGGCAGTGGAAGCTCTAGCAAATATACGAATTCACACAACTAAATCACTTACAAAGAATTCAGTAGGGGTTTACGAGCAATCGACTCTTGATCAAATATTATTATTATTATTTATTAACGTCCACTTTTTGCAACTCAGGCTAATTGGGACGGGTTATCTACATGTTACCACCCTTTTCTAGCCTTGGTGGGACTTAGGACGTTATTTAATGAATTTCGTCACTTAAATAATTTCCTTTGCCCAGGCGGGAATCGAACTCGCCACTCTAGGTTTACCACGTGAGATTAAGCCCAATGCTTTAACTTACACGGCTAACCTATGCCATTACTCAAAATATAAAATAAAAGGACATTTAATACTGGTATATGTATGGACAGGAGGACAGTCGGTTTCATGTATTTATGAAGTACTTAACTCCAGTGGTTAAACTCCAACCTATTATCCTTACAAAATTATGAACACTGTAAATAGTTTACGAATATATATTTTCGTAATATATAATATATATTTTCGAAGTGACCAAATTGTATTTGATGAACTATACATTTCAATAAGAGTTTTTACAATTTTGTCACTTCTCGTCGAAAAACTATAATATATTCATATTTCAAACGGGGATTTCGTCCCCATATGTCCAGTATATTGGTTCCACCAGCTTACAAAATTTCTTAATGTGTATTGCTATTGCTGGGTTATAGTGAAAAGGAACAAAGTTCTTTAATTGGTCGTCGATCTTCTATTTTTGTGGATTTTCATACTGAACAAAACCTAGATGGTATAAGTCTTTGTTTATTACTATTTCTTCCTTTTTCGTTGCTGTTTGATTAATTGTTTTTTGGATGAAACAACTCCTCAATCTTCAACATATATTATGAAGGTATTTCATTTCTGTTTTTTTAATTCCTGGTTTTTAAGATATTAATATTTTCTTAGGCTCTCCTTTAATACAGTTTCTCGCTTTATCTATTATTTATACTTTTTGCAAGTTAAAAGATGATCAGTCAAGGCAGTTTTATTTTATTTATTATGAATATTTTTTCCATATTGATTTGGTCTTTTAGTTTAGTGTCAGTGTAAATTATTTCCAACGTGCAGGAATGTCACAGTACTGATCTCAACTCCACATAGATTCTCTAATTCTCATAAAAACCAGATGAGTAAAAGCAGGGGTTTACTGATGACTGAAAAAACAACTCGCTTAATATTTGAGTTATAAGGAAATGTGTTCAACAAAAATTGTAGATCTATAATAGTTCAAACCCATTGATTTTATTGCATTTTTCAATCCGATACATAATAACAGTAATTCCTCTCCCCTTCCCTACGGAACGTCAATAACGTTGAACGAAACAGTTAAATACAGAGTTTGATGTAGGTCAAATTAACATTTTCAAATGAAGAAACAAAATCTCAACTGATGACTTCAATATTTGCATGTATCGCGATGACTAATAATAATGCTTTGATTGAAATTGAAAAATAAGAAAATGCAACAATCCCTGTTACATTCTATTCAAGATAAAGAAAAAGTGCGTAGAACAAAATTTATAGAGAATATATATATTTATATATATATATATATATATATATATATATATATATATATTTCCTTCCTGAAGTAACCCTACAGGAGTTTATATGACACACGACCCGTACGTCCATAAGTACATAAAAAGTGCTTCATACATAACAACGATTTTGTTTCTAATAAAATGGATAAGTTATTTGTAAAATAAAATTATTTACAACAGAAAAAAAACAGATATAGTTTATAAAGATTAATTAAATAATAATATCAGTAGTGGAGTTTTAAATAATTTATACATTTATACACTTGTTCAACATATTTTCTTAATTGAGTATTGTACCTATAAAATATGTATACCACACGTATATACACATGAAACGCTCATATATCGAGTTTGGTACAAGTTGCGTTTGCATGATTTTATATATATATATATATATATATATATATATATATATATATATATATATGACAGAAAAAAAAACTACGAATTGAGATAGAGGAGGAAGGCGAGGGTAGTTTTGCCGAAACGCAGTCGTCCCGTTAGAAGGAATGGGGACACTTTCCTACACTCTCACCCTCTTCATTGCACCACCCTACTGGGACACAGCATCATCATCATCAGACAAATTTGTAATCATAGCCCCATTGGTCATGGCTGCCTTTACGTCCCAAAGTAGGTTGGTCATTTGCTGGTTATTTGTTTTTTCGCTATTATTCTAAAGGATATAAATAAATGCAATACAGTTTTTATATAAAATATATAACCGTAATAACTATGAAATAATTATTTTTGACCATTCTCCTAGACACGATGAAGCCAAATTTATTCCATAGCTGAATTACTCAGGAATAAATTTGGTTTCATTGTCAATTTTTATATGATTTCACAAACCCTTAAAATACTTAAGACTATAACTTCGTTCAATGGTTTTACAGTACTTTACATGATAATATTTCCTAATCTTCAATAAATCTGTATTATTAAAATTTTAAACCGTTGGTGAAAAGCTATTGAATTCAAAACAATTTTTCTAAAAATTTAAAATTCAAAATACCTCTGTTACCATGTGTCGGATCCCAACCTTTTATATAACGCTCTATTAATGTCATTCTATAAACTTTTTCTCTATCGTGAAAATTAAACTAGATTTTTATATTTTTCCCCTATTCCTGGGAATAGGGTGGTTTAGAGGGTGGGGCATTCGAGAACTCAAAATACCTCCGTTATTGTTAATCGGATCGAAAAATGTTATGTTATCTTGTACATTCTTTCGTAACTCAAATTTTAAGCAACTTGTTCGTACTTCCTTGATTTCAGTGCTCAGTAATGCCCTTCTTATACTCATCGGAGTTTCATCAAGAAATTTAGAATATTTGGTGAGTTCAGTAGAGTATTATGGTAACTCGTGAGAAATCTGTTTACTTTCCTCAGCCTATGACAACCTGCTTACTTTAGTTAGTCGGTTACACCAAGGTATAACTATATGAGAATACAATGGCAGAATAGAAATTCTTATCAATCTAGAGGTAATATTAGCGTAGCATTTTGGCTGGAGACGATATCTATTTAAACTAGCCAACCGCTACTAACACTGTTTTTCCGAACATGAATACGTTTATATTCATGCCTTACGAGCGTAACAAAGGAATGAATAAAGAAGAACAATATAATCGGAAAGTGGTGGAAAGGAATACATTATTTCTAGTTTAGAGTTAATGCAATCTTTATATTTCCGTTAAACCATTTCTATATCATCCAGTCAACTAATGGGAAACACTGATAACTTCAAAATATTGCTTAATGTGATAAGAGGTACATAAAATACAATATAGTCTTTTTTGCCGGCGTTTAGGTATTATCATAACCAGGTATGGGCAGCCTTTGACAGGTTGCGGGCCAAACTTTAGTGTGCAAATATGTTCGCGGGCCGCTTTTAAAAGCAGTGCATTTTAAAGTGGTGTTCATACTTTTTAACGATAGATATCAGATATGAAATTATAACGACAATTTATTAAAATAACAAAATGAAATGAAAAAAAATAGGTACAACATTATAATTAAATCGTAAAATTTGGAATTATTACAAACAACGAAAGTTAAATAGCGACACCAAAATCAATGAGCTTGAATTTGGGAAACTAATCCATGGATGTTAGGATTAATTATACTTACACAAAGACAAAAAGAATTTTCCAAATTATTGTCAGTCCTTGTACGATGGATGATTTATTATCTTTCATCATTGGAAAGAACTGTTCGCATTTATAAGAACTGCCAAACGCACAAATCTTTCCTCATCTTCCTCATTTGGAGTAAGTAGTGTAACATTTTTGTTTAATTGGGTTTTTCAAAATGTCTCGCGGGCCGGATCAAACCTTACCGTGGGCCGGTTGTTGCCTATATATGATCTAAACCATTAGATTTCACGTAAAGCTAAGGAAACCAAGCAGAGATGATAAATATCATGGGATTGCCTTTCTGAGATCTTTGGTCAGACAGATAACGAAACATTACTAAAACTAAGTTGAAAAAAAAATCATGAATTTGATCTCCTTTATTGATCAAAACCAACACATCTACAAAATTAAAAATAATTAGTTACTGCCAGGACATACATGTTGATAAAAAATAAATATTATTTAATAACAAAGTAACATTTTTTTATTTGAGACTTACGTTTGTTTACGAAGTTTCCTTTTGACTTTGATAAAAATTCTGATATTTTCTATTAAAAATATGAAAAAAATGTTAAGTAAAGGAAAAAATAATATAAATTTTCTCTATATTTGGATCCTCATCCAGCCGCAACCGATCTATGTAAATTATTGTCCCCAAGTAAAAATTTATATAATAATATTAAAAGGGTTTTATCTGTATATGTTGATGTTAAACATAGAAATACGTGCATAAAACTATGTCGCAATGTGGATGATAATATTTTCCATCAAAGGCAATTCGTTATGAAGCACCAAGTTCCATCGTCGTATGAAGCAAACGTAAATGACCTTCTCAGACTTCCTCATGCTTCGTGTTTCAAGCACCATGCATCATTGTCAACTTCATATATCTTCAAGTTGGAATGTGCTCAAAGGTAGGCGAAGAACTACTTCGTATTTATGATCTTGAACGAATCTCAAGTGAACCGACAGCGCCGGTTCTTCAAACTGAGCATAAAATACATGAGTCGGCATGAAAAAGTAACTTCAGTTATATTCGAATATCAAATGCAAGGTTGTGGATCATTATCCCGCAAGTAGGAAGTTTAATTTAGCACGAAACAGTTCTTGAAAGAGTTCATTTAGTGAAATCGTATTAGGAGAAGTGGGAGTTAACTGTAGACAGTAAGCTGAAGCATTATATTAGTTCGGATAATATTCGAATTACAGAAAGAATATAGAGGACAAAAAATATTCAATACATTTTTAACAATATTGGTTATATAACCAATATATTACTAGCAAATTTCCCTTAAGAGAAATCGGCAATTGAGGTAGTACTCATGACGCAATTTTCGAAAAATGTTCTCAAATGTCCATTGATCCTACCCTGAACAAGGCGAAAATGAGACCCGTTAAAAATTATATAAATGATCAAAATCGAAAGTTTTGTTCTATCGTTACTAAAATCGATCCTTTCATGTGAAAAGAAAATGACGGTAATGGAAAATATCGGACTAGTGGTCCATGGTGGTGGGGGGAGGGGGGGGGGGTTAAAGGTGGAGAATCTCGAAAATTTGAAATATCTCCGTTATTATAAGTCGGATCGAGAAATTCTACATAGCTAATCATATTAAAAATTTAATTTCTTATAAATGTTGTCCTGTAAATATTTTATGTATCATGAATATTAAGCGAGATATTTCAATTTTTTAGTTCTCGACCATCAGTAAACCCTCACTCCTACCTAAGCTTTTATATAATGAACCACGTTATTCTAAGCTTATATAACAGATATTGTTTTCAAGAGGCCTTTATTAAGTGAGATGCATACAAATTCGTTATGTGAAGACGTCATCAAGTAAGATTTTGCGTTCTAACTCGAAAATGCTTATTTAATCTATACCATACTCGATATTTAACCTTTTCTGTCGACACTAAATATCATATTTGTTATTGGACATGGAATAGTGGATGTTTAGAGGGGGCGAGCAGAAAATTCGAAATATATTCATTATTATGAGTCAGATTGTAAAATTTCATAGAACCAATCTTGTTAAACTTTTGACGATTTACAGTTAATGTTGTACGTATTTTTTCATAAGTCAAACACTAAATGAGTTATTGTACTTCCTGGTTTTCAGCCCTCAGTAACCCCACCCCCTGCACCGCCCCTTCTGCTCCTCGGTTTTAGCAGATTTCCCTTAAGGGAAATCAGCTATTGAGGTCGTACTCATGACGCGAGTTTCGAAAAATTTCTTCAAATGTCCATCGATCCTACCCAGGAGATGACGAAAATGAGGTCCGTTCAAAATTATATATATATATATATATATATATATATATATATATATATATTTAGATATATAGATATATATAATTATATATATATATATATATATAAATATATATATGGGCAAAGGAAATAACATCCTAAGTCCCACCCTGGCTAGAAAAGTGTGGTAACCTGTAGATAACACACCACAATTAGCCTGAGTTGCAAAAAGTGGACATTAATAAATAATAATAATAAAAATATTATATTAAATCCTGAGCGTTTACACCTAAAGAAACGGCATTCAAGGATAAGAGAAAGGAAAAGGGCAAAGGGAAAGATTCAAAGGGAATAGGTTATCTCACCACTCGCCGGTCTAGATAAGCTGCAGAAGTAAGCACTAGATGACTGAAGCTTGTAATGTCGAAGGGAAAATATATATTTTTCTGTTAACGCTCTAGCGGTCTCAATTTTTGTTTGATCGTTACCAAACTCGAAATTTAATCGTTTTATGTAAAAAGGAAGATCAAGTTCGTTAATGGCTTAAATCGGATCAGTGGGAGGGGGCGTTTAGAGGTGGATTTTCGAAAATTTGAAATATCTCCGTTACCATAAGTCGGATCAAAACATTGTATAGAACCAATCTTATTGCAAATTAAATTTATTATAAATATTGTTCTATACATTTATTCGGTATCTTTAATATTAACCGAGATATTTGGATTTGTATTGTGAGTGTGGTCGGCTATGTTCGGGAGTTTCCGCCGAGCGCACTAGCGCTAGTGTGGCCATTTCACTAACTATTCATCCTCGTGAGAATAGTTTATTACTAGGCAGATTTCTCTATTGTAAAACTTCACGTGGGAAATATGCTTAGTTTACGCAGCCCCTGCGTGACGGATTATATTATTTTATTTATTTATTCCCTAGAAGAATTTAAAATTTCCCTAAAAGTTGGATCAAAAAATATTATAATATAATATCTATAGAACCAATCTTGTTAAAATATTGATGTTCTACAATTGTTGATCTATCCATTTTTATGTAACTCAAATATTTATCCAGTAATTCGGACTCTCTGGTTTTCAGTCCGAATATATGATAAGATGGGATCATCACGGGTCATACCAGCACGTGGGAAATCATATTATTTATTTTACGCAGCCCCTGCAATACCAAAAACGACCGGCACGTTTTTGGTATATGGGCTTATTGCCAATATTAGAGGTGACTGAGCTTACTGAAGGCTCAACAACAACAAAAAAATACAAATATCTCAGTTAATATTGGAGTTATAAAAAAAAAAAATCTTAAATCTATAGTAAAGACAATATTCTAGCCAAGCAAGAAGAATAAGTAGCAAGTAATTACATAGAAAAATTACCTCTGAAAGGGATTTTTACTACGGAATTACACACAGCGGAAGTAATTTCACATGCTCCTCTCTATTTCCGTCTCAGAAATTTTCTGTACACAGCTTAGCTAAAAAGCTAGTAGTGGGGAGTTGGAGACTAGGCGCAGTAGGAAAAAAGTTAAGACTTGGAGAAAGAATCGTAAAATTATTTTAATTAAAATATATTATATTATTTTTAGTTCTTTTATTTTCATTTTAGTTTGTCCAAGAACCTTCAATGTATTCACACAATAAATGATACAAAATTCAGTTGAAAACCTTTATGTATAACTCGAGTCTTAGAATTCAGTTTATCATGTAAATTAATTCAAATTTGGAATTTAGGGACGACATAAACTGGCTCTTCATCATATGAAATGAATATTCCTCTACTAAATCAGTGAATATAAATTAATTGCAAACATTTTTGTGTATGTTTTATAGGCCTTAGTCGATGGAGAGATCTTGATCTTCTTTCAAAATATTTTTATAATCCAATGACTATCACATTGAAACAGGTTCTTATCATGCATCAAAAATGCGATTCATTGGCTACCAATCATTTACATTGACAATTTTCAGTCTGGCTAAAGTAGTACCTAGTCCTTACTTTATTAGCAGATTTCCCTTCAGGGAAATCAGCTAATTTAGAATTTGATAGAGAGATCCCATCCATTTTATCAGATTCCCCTTAAGGGAAATCAGCTATTGAGGTCGTACTCATGACGCGAGTTTTGAAAAATTTCTTCAAATGTCCATTGATCCATTGTCTATTGTAAGTATTAAAGTGATTATGATTTAATAAGTTTTCTTTTAATTATGATTTAATAATTGTCTTTAATTGGGTGGCCTACCGACAATAGGTAAGTACCAACTTTTCTTGCCATTGTGGGATTTCAATTTTATTTAATGAGTTCGTTATTAAATAGATTCCTAATGCCAATACAGATGGAGAGCCCACGACACTAGATAAAATTTATATTAAATTCCATCCATCCATTAACGTAAAGAAGCTAAAAGAATATTATTATATTTGACGTTTGTAATATAATCATACGGCTAAACAAAAATAGACGTTTAATTAAAAATATCATATAATGAGGCTAATTTCAACTGACAACTTCTAATAACATGCCTAATTGAATGTCAAGAGTTTACTTACATGTATGAAAGAAGGCTTAACTAGATAATGATATGTTATAATACGCATCTAATTAATATTCCTCAGATTACATACGCTCACACACACATAAAGGGGGCGTAGAAAGAAAAAAAGGCATTCATAATTGGTTAATCACAAAAACTTTTTTATGGCTCCTCACAATTTTATTTCTTATAAACGCTGAGCGCTTTCGGGGACTAAATCCCCATCCTCAGAGCTACAAAACAATGTAACACCATAATTAGGAGTCTAAAAATCAGTTGTTAAAAATGTTTACATAATTGGTCATATACCAAAAACATAATTAAGGAAAATGAAGTAACATTGAAGGTTATTATTTTCGAATTGTTCATTAAAAAGGGGCGTACCTTTGGGAAGCTACTGATAAACAAAAGTAATTTGATAAACTTGAATGTAATGAATTATGGAAAATTTGTACTATATTAACTACTGAGAGAGACTGAAGCTTTGTTACGGAATTTTGAAAAATATGGTGAACATACTTTTCAGCTTCATTGTCAAACAATAGCCATTGATTGGGTCTATCGGGTATAGCGAGAATAAAAACACAAATTTAATGCTGCCATTGTTGCCGGTGTGGATTTGAAAAATCACTCTGAATATTGACAAAGACTTTCCCATGGAAAATAATAAACCACGCCTGAAAAGGGTAAAATAATTTTATGAGCTGTGGCTTGTTCAGAGCTATTTTTCTTGTCGAGACCATTTGCAACCAACCAGTTTATTTCAATACAATTATCGACGATACTATTTTAAATATTTCTTAAGGATCTTTGGATATTGGTTTTACCAAGTGTTTTCACAATTTTGTATGGATATTAGTTTCCTTTATTAAGAAAGAGATACAGTTTTTTTTTTATTATTATTATTTACTAACGTCCACTTTTTGCAACTCAGGCTAATTGGGACGGGTTATCCACAGGTTACCACCCTTTTCTAGCCAGGGTGGGACTCAGGATGTTATTTAATGGATTCCGTCACTAAATAATTTCCTTTTCCCAGGCGAGAATCGAACTAGCCATTCTAGGTTTACCATGTGAGATTAAGGTCAACGCTTTAACTCACATGGTTAACCTAAGCCCCGAAAGTTTTTTTAATGTTCGTTTTTGCTAATTAATGCATTTGTAGTTATTATTTGAACGTAGGATAATTATTTGTAAGAGGCTATCAAATAGATTCCTTATAGTGTGTGTATAATTTAGATTTGAATTTGGGGCCGGTTTTGCCATCTAGGAAACCGTGGACATTCCGTTCTCTAGCGGCCTTCTGGCTCAACCATTCATACCTAATAGACCGGTATGTGACAGGTCAGCTCAATGGGTTTCTCAGTCCCCATGCTTCCCGGCGATCTTGTGGCAGTTTGCAGAGACCTTCTCTCCTTCTCTGTCGGAATCCGTTTCCCTTCGACATTACAACTTCAGTCATCTAGTGCTACTTCTGCAGCTTATCTAGACCGGCGAGTGGTGAGATAACGTATTCCCTTTCAATCTTTCCCTTTGCCCTTTTCCTTTCTCTTATCCTTCAATGCCGTTTCTTTAGGTGTAAACGCTCAGGATTTAATATAATATTTTTATTATTATTATTTAGTAATGTCCACTTTTTGCAACTGAGGCTAATTGTGGCGGGTTATCTACAGGTTACCACCCTTCTCTAGCCAGGGTGGGACTTAGGATGTTATTTCCTTTGCCCATATATATATCTATATATATATATATATATAATATATATATATATATATATATACAATTTTGAACAGGCCTCATTTTCGTCATCTCATAGTTGGATGGAAATTTGAAGAAATTGTTCGAAAATCGCGTCATGAGTGCGACCTCAATAGCTGATTTCCCTTAAGGGAAATCTGCTAAAAGACGTGTCCATATCATTTTTGGATATGGCTCATAATAACGAAGATATGAATTTTCCCCTCAAGGTCCAACTTTCCACCCGTTAACAAACTTGATCTTTAGTTTGGATGAAACGCTTATATATCAACTTTGGTAGAGATCAAAGAAACATGCGACCACTAGAGCTGTAACAGAGGAGTATGTATATATATATATATATATATATATATATATATATATATATATTTATAATTTTGAACGAACATCAATTTTGTCATGAATTAAGATGGATCAATGGATATTTTCATTAGTGCAATCTCAATAACTGATTTCCATTAAGGGAAAACTGCTAAAAGTTAACCTGTTCATGAAGGACGTTTATATGGGTCTCAGGCCGGATATAGTTGAGTCCTTGAAGGAACATTTCATGAAATGCATGATGGATACATGGAGTTTATTTTATCCCAAATATGGATTTTGAATGGTATCCATGGCGTACGGCATCCTACCGATATCTATAAATACGGTATGTCAATAAGTAAGCCAGGTATGTAAATTAGGCTTATTTCAAAGTAATAACGAACTTTCATTTAGTCTCAAGAGAAAATCCACTTAGTTGAACTACCATTCACAACTGATATTATCTGAAGAATTCAAATTAAAATAATAAAAATTTAAAACAGCATTATAAAGTGAAAATATCGAGTACAAGTATTTTAATGGCTTGCTAATAACTTTTTTTTATCAGTGTAAGCTTTCACCTATTGAAACAATTTTTCAATTACAAATTGAACCAATTGTTTGGAAATTAATAAAAATTAATTAAAATGTCCTACAAGGATTTTAATAGAAGTGATATTTGAGAAGGCTAGGTGGACTTTCTAAAGAACATTGTCTAGTAATAGCCGAAGCTCAGAATAGTTGTCTGCTGGTGATAAATTTATTGTGACACCAATTGAGTCGTATAATTCTCTCTCTCTCTCGATTTCTAGTTGGTTCTCTATTAGCAGATCTAATCTTCGCCCTTAAGGCGAATCGGCTATCGAGGTTGGACTCTTGACGGGATATTCGAAAAATGTCTGGAAATGTCCATTGTTCCTACTAATGAGATGAAAATTATCTTCATTCAAGTATTTACACACACACACACACACACACACACACACACACACACACACGCACACACACACACATATATATATATATATATATATATATATATATATATATATATATATATATATATCGAGAAGATGCGCAATTCTCGACATCATAAAGTCCGGACTCATACTGCTCACCTCTTGAAAAAGAAGCACCCTGATTGGGATATATTTGAAGAGGTGACTTGTAATTCGTCAGACGGCACTCCAAGAAGAGCGGACATAGTAGCCATAATGGAAAATGAAAAAAAGGCCTCATACTGGATCCTACTGTCCGTTTTGAGATGCCCAAAAATCAAGCTGACGAGGTGGACCAAGAGAAAAAATCAATATATCAACCGTGCTGCCCGTTTTTCTCAAAAAAATATCAAATACAAGATTGGGCGGTTATGGGACTACTATTCGGCTCAAGAGGAGTCCTCCACCAAAAAACGGTGAAGACATTAATAGACCATGGGCTGACAAAAGATGATTTGAAGGAGTTATCGACAATTATCCTAAAATCATCGATAAGAATCGTCAATCACCATTTATACAAAAAATAAAGATGATAAGGGAATTTCAATAATTCATAATATGTCCGTAATTACACGTCGGATTGAATAATTGCAAAGAACCAATCTAATTGCCACTAAGACCTACAAGTATTGTTATATAGATTTTTTCTCTGTCTTAAATAAATTTGCATTTTGTCAGTTTTCAGCATTGGATAAACTCCCACTTATAGTCATCATGCTTTAAAATCAAGTGAATATGCAATGAAATGTTTTATTCCAAGCTTAAATACAAAATATAGTTTTCAACGGGCCTTTACTAGATGATGAACAACCAAATATACTGTGTGATGAGGTCAACAATTAAGTTTTTATTTCAATACTTTAAAATGGTTATTTTCTGATCTAAAATATTGGGCAGACCTTATAAAAAACAGCTGGCTATAGATATCAGCTGATTCTACCCAAATCAGCTAATGTAATATCGATTATTGCACTCGATTTCCAAGCCAAGAACAAGTTAAACAAAGAAAACAAAACTTTCTTGAACTCATTCAAACACAAGTATTATTTAAATAATTTAGCTTCATAATAAAACAATAAACATTATTTAATATTATCTACTTAATTTTAGGAACATTAATTTAAGTGCCTTAATCAAATGACGCACAACTTAATTTTTATTGTAATGAATTATATTTATTATTAATAATATTATCTTCGCTAAATAAAAATATATATATATATATATATATATATATATATATATATATAGATATACTAGCTCAGATACCCGGCTTCACCCGGGAATTGATTTGAGGCTGAATGGAAATGGTATTTTTTTGGCAAGGCTTTACTATGCACAATATTTTGACATTTGCCCGTCCCAGTGTTTAGGGTTAATACCCGTTGTTGGCATTTGTTAATAATAAAATTAATTTTTTATGTAAGTCTTCACTGTCCTCCAAATTGTCCTATTTCCCATCTCCTGTGCATTATGCATAGATTTCATCTATTAAGGACAAAATATTAACATTGATTTGAATTAATTTTTCCAGCTGAGGTATTTGAACCTGATAGTTTAAATAGGAATGAATTGTTGTGCATATCAATATTTCTACCCAAATTACTTGCTCCACACATTTTTCCTGGAGAAATGTATAAAAAAAAAAGTTAATCTACATAGTAAACAACTTTTGTTATGTGCATGTTTGTCGAAAAACAAATAGATAATGAAATATCGCGGATTTTTATTTCTGGCCTCCCTTATAACCCCCACTCCCGTTCTAACCTAAATATTTTTATATAGCTTATAATCATGGAAGAATTAATGCTAATTGACATACCGAGGTTTGTTAAGTTCGGTTCAATTGTTAGCGCCCAATAAAATAGTTAACTCCTGCTTTAGTTTATGTGTATATCTCGTTTATACATTGTTAAAAGACAAAAATGAATATGACAACAAAAAATTAATTTTATAATTAACAAATGCCAACAACGGGTATTAACCCTAAACACTGGGACGGGTAAATGTCAAAATATTGTGCAAAATAAAGCCTTGCGAAAAAAATACCATCTCCGTTCAGCCACAAATCAATTCCCGAGCGAAGCCGGGTATCTGAGCTAGTTTTCCAATACAATTTATTTGATACTTTTTTTTTTAAAGTTTTTGAATACAGATGCTGTTTCCTTTTCATTGATCCATGAATAAGAAGTTATTTAATTAACCCAAATCAACGCCCTAACCATCACATATTAATATTATTTAGTTATTTTTAACGTCAAATTTATTCTACAATGGCTAATCGGAACGGGTTATCTACAGGTTACCACTCTTTTCTAGCCAAGTTGAGACTATGGATTTGATTTACTTAAATCGTCAGTAAATAAACTGTCATTTCCCATGTGGGAATCGAACCTAACTTTCTAAGTGCCCCAAGTGGAATCAAGTCCAACGCTTTAACTTACGTGGCTAACCTGAGCCCCTTATTAGTATGAGGTAGAGTTTTTAAATAATTGAAAGTTACATTTTAATGTCGAATACACGTAGATCTTTATCAAATTTTAATTGTCATCCGACAAGAGAGTAAGATTATGGACAAGTTGAAGTTGCTAAATGCAGTCAATAGATATCTTATCAGATTGACGAGAATTAAAAGCCTCAGGAAAGAGCTACTTCTAATGTCAAAAGTCCGTCACCAAAGCAAAATCAGATTTCATATGTAATGTTATATAATAGAAAATCTCCATACGAGTGCCGAGCAGTTTCGGAAACGGCCGAACTATCTTTCGGAGGGAACGAATAGAAGCGACAATAGCTCGTCCAATACACTTAATAAAAATGCAAATATCTCGGTAAATATTCAAGATAGAAAATAAATGTGATGAAATCTGCTAAAACCGAAGTTACAGAAATATATATTCATGATAACCAAAGTACAAGAAGACCCATTACTGTCCCATAACAGTATTCGGTCTCACGCAGGAAATAGGGATAACAAAAATCACGGAATTGTACTGGCCCCTCTTACAATAGATTCACACAGAGCATTGTGCATGCTGATGATGTATTGATCACATGCTGACATACATGAGCATTGGCTATTAACATTGAATCCCACTCACGAACAGTACAAAACTAGGATGAATCAGTTATAAACAATCACAAGTACCACTGAAGAATAATAACGGGCAGTAGATCCCAGAAAGCAGGTATAAAAGGCTGAATGGTTTCAGCAACTACCTCAAGTATATATACAAAAGATAATAGCGGAAATTCATAAAATAATCGGTAATGTATCACAGTTAAACGAGGACTCTTCGCCAATGAAAAGTAGAGAGAAAATCCTTCATGAGGATATTTGGTACAGCACATGATAACCAGAAGCCTAATGGATTGGCTAATCCTGGCTAGGCTCTTATCATACATCAAGGCATATAAGAATAAATTGAGCAGGTTGGTTAGGACTTGATAAAATGGGTCTCAACAGGTTACATAGAAGAATCTATCAATTGTACAGCAGACGGGACGGAGGAAAATTCAGCTACTGACAAAGGTAATTGGATGACCTGCGGAATGAATCACGGAGGTTCAAAGTCCGCAAATGGAAGATAGTCTTCCTAAAGAAGATCAAAGAGGTTGGCAGAGCCCAAAATCATTATCATACTGAAAACTTTAGTACTTCATAGCTTGCATAGTCAAAGAATGTATAGAAAAAAAAAATGCACGCAAGGGGTAAAAACAAACCGATTTCCCATGCACTGGTTGGCTCACTGGCGATCTCTTTTCACTGTATTTTCCCTATTTGTAGGTAAATAACCAATAAGTAAAAGTGGAGGTTCATTGAAGGCTAAAAAAAAAATAAAGTACGAATAATTCGCTTAATATTTGAGTTACATGAACATCAAAATCAATACTAAGGAAAACTGGCTAAACATCTTCCTCAAGCCAATGGTTTAAAATGTCGTTACAGTTGCTCTGCTTTCACTCTTTGATCAATTAATGAAAATCAGTTTCAAGAAGAAGTTCTGATAAAATGGCGATGCAAGTAGTTTGGCACCCAAAAGGGGCGGTCATTAAAAGCTTCCTTACCAGAAATTAAAATTCGACTGAGAACTAAAACAATAAAACCAATCATGACACTGACCGAAAACAGAGGAACTCAATACTACCTAAACAGATTTGGACTGACACAAAATATCCCTTGCCCATTTGACGAACTAACTGTTCAAACTTCATGGGTGCCCTTATACTGAATAACGCTAGACTAGATCTAAGGATGAATACAAAAGGCCTTTGACGGACAAATTTTGTTCTCTAACTGATTAAAAGATCTTGACGAATTGTCTAAGAAAATTAACTTCTCAGTGTTTATCTATTTGATGTACCTTTATTCATAATTTCAATATAGTTTTCTTAAGTTTAAATTATTAATTTTTACTATTTTTTTGTTTTTTTAGAATAACAGGATAATTTTATTTACTTATTTTATTTCTATTATTTTAATTATTCAAGATTATATTTTCCCCTGCATCTTTCCTTAAATCATATGTTAACAATGCTTAAGAAGTTACTAGAATTGCAAGCGAATCAGTATGAGTAGGATGTAGTAATTAAACTGTCCTTTTCCAGGGTTACTAGACAAGGAATAAAAAAAATGTCCGTCACGCAGGGGCTGCGTGAACTAAGCAGATTTCCCTCGTGAAGTTTAACAATAAACAAATCTACATACTAATTCCACAACACCACCGTCAATATTAAGTGAATAAATACAAACGGGAAGCGTCTGAAATGTAAACAAACAGGTCTACAACGTCTCACCGGAAAGAAAAACAATTACTGAAATATATCTGAATATAACACATTAATTGTGTTGAAAAATATTTACACTATCTGAGTGCAGTAATTAATAGTGAATCAGAATAATTTCTACCTGAATCAATCAAATATTAGTAGCCCAAGAACATAAGACGGGGAGGGGGGTCTCCCAGAAGATATTTGCCTTAATAAAGGTCTCATAAAAACCATATTTGGTGTTTAAGCTTCGATTAAACTGGTTTATTATGTAACAGAGCATTATTTATGTAAAATGAGTAGAAGTGGGGGTTTGCTGAAGGTGGAAAACTAAAAAATGCAAATATCCAAGATAGAGAATAAATTTATATAACAACATTCACAGTAAATTTCCAACGTATAGTAACGGAGATATATTGAATTTTAGAAATTCTCAACCTCAAACCCCCCCCCCTCCCACATGGTCCGATTTCAGCCGTTAACGAACTTGGTAGTATCGATGGACATTTGAAGAAAAATTTCAAAAATTACGTCATGAGTACGAACTCAAAAGGTGATTTCCCTTAAGGATCAGCTTAAGTAGCTTTTCAATCTTAAGTAATACGTTCAACGCAAATTAAACAGTAATTGTTAGTAATTAATTAGGACAACATTTCCTCGTGTCCTCGTGTCGTGCTATTTTTCTGACCTAGAACGGCCATGAAATTACAGAAAATTTACAATTACCTGCTGTTTTAATTATCTGAATGGTCTGAGTGTATAACATGATTTTAACAGAATTTCTTTTTTACTACTTGAACATAAACCAAGAGCAATACTAGAGCATAGAAATGATTCGTTCTCTTATTAATAGTAATGAAAATGAGATAAAACTGGTAGCGCATCTGACTGTTAGACAACAAGCCCATTCTAATAAACTCCTCAATTTCATTGTTCTGTTCAAAAAAGTCAAGACAATTATACACTGACTTTGAAACTAATTTAACATGGGGCCTTGCGTTAAACATAAGCTTAAAGCAATGGTCAATAGACTTAAAACTCCCACTCGGAACAAACTTTGGGAAACTATGCATAATTAGTCTTATTTGCATAAAATTGATATTGATTTCAATTTAAAAAAGAAATAATAGACACAATTTGTAAATAAAATGGATTAATAATATTTAGTATGGAAATAAATAATTTAATAACTTAAGAATACCCTTGACTTGGCATAACTTTGTCTGAACACTTTTTCCACTGAATTTCAATATTTAAAAAGAACTTACCTAATTGCGATGTGACGCTTTAAATGGAAAAATTGAATAAATGAAATTTGGTGTTTAAATTATTTGAGCAATATAAAATTCATGCAGTTAACCATAAGACTTTTCTGACCGCAGGAGGTCAGTTCTAAGGATGTAAAAATACCAAGTAGTAAATGACTGTTTCAATACATCCTTATCGAAACATACTAAGAGCAGTATTTTTAACTCTTTTATGAACTCAAAGGACTGGAATATTTTGGAACGGAGACGAGAAGATTTTCATATTGTATTTATGGATACCGACATTTTACACATACATGCAAAGCTGAATGATGTTTTTTTTCTCGTCAACTTGATACGCCAGTATGTCTCGTGGTCAAGTTTTGGATTCGGCATACGGTAATAAGTGAATTTCCAAAAGAAAGTATAAAATGGTCAGTTTTAGATCTCCAGCTATTCTTATCTCCTTCTGCCTGGCCTGTGCGATGGTTTTCATATCTATTCCGCAGTGATCCGTAGAGTCCTCCTCCGCCCTGCATACCCAACTCATCTGCGGTTTTCCTTGTGGTTCTCCAAGGTATCATTCGGTGGTCAGCGATGTCACATTCACAGTTTTGTACCGAGAGTCGATACAGTTATACTTCTGGCCACCACACCACCCCCCCCCCCTCGAAACTATTTAACATTCAATGCATTTGATTTTCTTCTGTTTCCTTCATACCTCCATAGCTTTTCGACTGTGAACTTACACCTTTCTGAACTCCAGTAACCTGGAATGTTTCGGTGATAGCTGCCCAACACGCCTCGGCTACGATCTGAGTAAATGACTCAGAAGTGTTGTTCTGATTCGATTCAGAATCCTGGTACTAGAAAATGACCAAACTTTCAGTCGCAGGAAATCTTATGCATCTATTGTAGTGTAACCCATATCTTATTCTGTTCTCGCAGTTTTTTTTTCATAAATACTAGACTCCTAATTTTGCCAAATTGAGGCCCTTTCATCTCCAATCTCAGTATGGATGTTGTACATGGCTATCTATTCTTCTCGCCAACGAATGTTAATAAAGACGTACTCCAATAGTGCACAGAATGCATCCTTGAATTGTTCCTTTTTGTCCTTCGCTCGCCGGCAGGTTATTTTTACCACACTATTCACAGGATTGAAACTTATTCTGACATCCTGGACATGTGAATTTTTATCAATTCAGGCCGTGTACTTGAGTTCATTTCTTTCTCTGAAAAATGTGCGTACCTAACCATAGTCGTTTAGCATTTGACATTACTTTTTGGATAGTTGACCTAGTGAGAGTATACCACATAATTTAATCACAACTCGTCATCAACATAATTAAACTGCTAATTCTGATGAAAGTCACTATTTTTCTTTTTAAATTAATGAGTTATATGTAACGGCACAATAAGCACCGCTTACATTCCTTGTTAACCATGGAAAATTGTTCAGTAGGCTGAGGGCTTTGAGGTGAGGGACAATGAGTAGTGTTTAAAATTTTGTTATATGAAATGATTGAAGTTTGTGTGTTTTTTTTTTTGTTTTGTCTTTTAATTTTTGTTAAGGGGGATTTCAAGAAGATGTCTTTCTCCCTAAATTGTCTGGAGAATTTAAATAATTGAAAATAATCAATCTGCACTTACCTTCATTTCACAAAATATAAGAAAGAAAACCCTTGATTTTTCTATTGTTGATAACATAGATTATATTCAGAGATAAAGATTTAGCTCCTCCCATTTCCATTGTTTGACAAATTAAATTAATAATAATTTTTTATTTATACTAAATGCTTTAAATTTTCAAACGAACAATTTTGCCAACATTTTGTTCATCTCAAGTGTAATATTACTTGTTGATTCCTAGGAATCATCATGGTCTATAGGTCCATTTACATTTAACTATAAATGGGATATTTATGAAAAATTCTATGTGCTTTGTCAGAAAGAAAAAGAACTCTAATTCTTCCGTCTGCCTTGAAGTGCTCATTTATCAGCCATAACATAGACTAACTGAATGTCATCAAGGAAAAACATTACGAAGGCCGCACGGAATACTTACGAAGGGTCTAAAAAAAATATAATATTCTAACACCTTAAGAATATGAATTTTAATTCAGAAATATTATTTTATTCGTTTTCATTTCCAGGCCTGTGCTACATTTTATTTTAACTTAAATATTCTCTTCTTTTTTTAAAAAAAATATTTTCAAACGCCTTTTAATGTTCAACTAAACAATTCATTATTTTAATCAGTATTTACAAAGTGTTTTAATTCATTTATTGCTCCATTTCTATTAAAATTTATTACTTACTCTTTTAACATGTTTGCATTTGATTAACTATTTATTTCATGTGTAACTTATTATCTTAATATTTTCGATATGTTGATTTTTCCAATTTTTTGTTGCGTTTTCAGTTATAAATTTTTACTAAATTAGGTCCCCCCCCCTCTCCTAAAGGTATTATACAAGTTTAGCATATTTTCCTTAAGGGAAATCAGCTATTGAGGTTGTACTCATGACGCGATTTTCGACAGATTTCTTCAAATGTCCATCGATCCTACCCACGAGATGACGAAAATGAAGTCCATTCAAAACTATATCTATATATAATATATATATATATATATATATATATATATATATATATATAATATATATATATATATATATATATACATTTGTCTGTTAAAACTCTAGCGGTCGGAAGTTTTGATTAATCCTTACCAAACTCGTTATTTAATCGTTTTATGTAAAAAGTTCGTTTTAGTATGTCAAGTTCGTTAATAGCTGAAATCGGTGGGAGGGGGGGGGGTTAGAGGGGAGGTGTTTCAAAAATTCGAAATATCTCCGTTACGTCAGATCGAGAAATTGTATAGAATCAAACTTATTGTACATGTAATTACAATTAATTCATTTAATTCTGCATACATTTTGTTATCAAAGTTTTACTCTATCTTGAATATTAACCGAGATATTTACATTATTATTAAGTGTATGCGGATATCGGACGAGACGAGATCGGCTGATGTCAGCTCTGGCCGTGAACTTCCACCATAAGCTAGTTCGGCCGTTTCCGTATCTGTTCGGCTCTCGTGAAATTGGTTTAGAGACTCGTTACTACTACTGTTACTAGTATGCAGGCTCCTCTATTTTAAAACTTCAGGTGGGAAACCTGCGTAGTTTACGCAGCTCCTGCGTGACGGACGTTTTCATTTATATTTTGTTGTTTAAGTTGTTCGTTTTCGTTTAAGACCTATATTGCCTCTTAGCGAATGCTCTAAATTAATAAATAAATTAAATGTAGAGAGGTATACTAGAAATAAAGAACTTGAATGGGACATGGTGTAGGCTAAGGTGAAGGTTAATGCCCTAGGGCTTGAAGGCAAACGGGCAGTGATATTCGGGGTGGCGAAATTCGTGCGTATGTTCGTATGCGTGTGTGTACGTGTGTAAGAGAGTTGTCTGCCCGAGGCCTTTCCGTTAGCTCTTTGCCGAATCCAGACCGGTTCCCCCCCCCTCCCCACTGACGGACCTGAAGCCCTGATTCTTCCGGGCTCGAAATAGCTGGATACCGTATTCCACGACGGAGAGACGGAAAATAAAATAAAAAAATAAATCTTTCTCAGGTAGTGGGGTCGATAACCAGAGAGTCCCGGCAAAACAGGAACCCGCGCGTCAAATTTCCGACCTACGTCAATTAAAATCGTTCCGCTAATGAATGGGGTTTGGAAGGTGGGGCGCGGGGTGCCCTCAAAAATAAGAATATAGTTGTCATTCATGCTTCTATGTCTCTCTATAAATTTCAACGATATTTACGTAAAAAATTGACAAGGTTTCTGGATAGACCTTAGAAAAAAATAAACATCAGTCATGCAGGGGCTTCAAATACTAAACAGATTTCTCACGGGCTGGACACTCCATTGATCTCTTCTCCGAATATATTTCCTATTTCTTAAGTAAAATACGATAATCAGAAGTGGGATTTACTGAAGGCTGAAAACGTGAAAATACGAATAACTCGCTTAATATTTAACCTACGAAAAAAACGTGTAGAACAAAAAGTGGTCAATCAAATAATCAGTTAATAAGATTGGTTGTGTAACATTTTTCAATACGACTCATAATAAAGGAGATATTTTGAATTTTCGAATTCTTTTTTAGCCATTAATGACTATGAATTTTAGTGTTTAATGAAATGGTTAAATGTTGATTATGGTATAGATCAAATAAACATTTTCTAGAAAAGAACGTAAAACCTTAATTGATGACGTATTTGCAAATATCTCACGAAGTAAAAATTCAATGAAAACAATGTTTAATATTTAACTTTTGAGCCAAGTAGATCCTGATATAACAGTTTATAATTAATATGACATGAGTAGCAGTAGTGGCTTATTGATGGCCAAAAACTAAAATACGGAAATGTCTTGGTTAATATTCAAGGTAACCAAAAAACGCATATTACAAAATCTATAAAACATTTTTTTACAATAAGATTGGTTGAATATTATTTTTCAATCGCACGCATAATTACGGAGATATTTGAATTTTTGAAATCCCACCTTCCACTGGTTGAATTTCACCCATTATCGAACTTGATCTTAAGTTTTACAAAAACCGTTTAAATATTGAGAGTTTAAAAAAGAAACTCCGACCACTAAGGCGATAATAGGCAAATGTACAAATCTATATATTTACAACTGGATGGATATTCTAAGAATTATTTCAGAAATAGCGTCTTGAGTACAACCTTAATAAATTTCCTGTAAGGGAAATCTGCTAAAAAAGTACTTGAAGTTTGGGGAATAGAATATAAGGTCATTCTTTATCATTTTAGCAGATTTCCCTTAAGGGAAATCAGCTATTGAGGTCGTACTCATGACGCGAGTTTCGAAAAATTTCTTCAAATGTCCATCGATCCTACCCAGGAGATGACAAAAATGAGGTCCGTTCAAAATTATATATATATATATATATATATATATATATATATATATATATATATTTGTCTGTTAACGCTCTAGCGGTCGCAATTTTTGTTTGATCGTTACCAAACTCGAAATTTAATCGTTTTATGTAAAAAGGAAGATCAAGTTCGTTAATGGCTGAAATCGGACCAGCGGGAGGGGGGGAGTTTAGAAAGGGGATTTTCGAAAATTCACAATATCTCCGTTATTATGTGTCGGATCGAAAAATTGTATAGACGAAATCTTATTGTAAATTACATTTACTATAAATATTGTTCTATACATTTATTCTCTATCTTGAATATTAACCGAGATATTTGCATTTGTATTCTGTGCGTCGTCGGCAGGAGTCGGCTATGTTCGGGAATTTCCGCCGAGAGCTCAGGCGGCCGTTTCCATAACTATTCGGCCCTCTTATTAGGTTTAGAGATACCTTACTACTACAGGTGTTATTGGGCAGATTTATCTACTGGAAAACGTCACGTGGGAAATCTGCTTAGTTTACGCAGCCCCTGCGTGACGGACTTTTATTTATTTTTGAAACAATACGAAATCAGATTGACGGAATAAAAATTGTAGTCTTCAGTCCTTAGCTTTTTTCTCTCTTTCCAGTTATTTATTAAGTATTACATAGAGAAGAAAGTTAAATAATTATAAGCCGAATTATGACACAAATAAGCAAGAATGTCAGCAGTAGTCAACAATGGTTCCAATATGTAATTGATATATTCAACAATATTAATAATGAGCTACAACAGTCACCTCATTCTTTAAGAACCCCGTCAAGGAGGAACTCCATTAACTAAGCAGATTTCCCACTGCGTCACGTATTTGCATTTATCTCAAAAAGTAAAAGTTCAATGAAAACAATATTTGGTATTTAACCTTGTAATGAAGTAGATCATTATATAACAGCTTATTGTTAATATGACATAAGTAGTAGTGTGGGCTTACTGATGGCCGAAACATAAATGTTTAAATATCTCTGTTAATATTCAATATAGAGAAACAATGTACATAACGACATTAAGAAGTTACTACTTTAGCAATAAGATTGATTCTATACTTTTTTTTTTTCATAATAACGAAGATATTTCAAATTTTACAAATTTCCAAATATATACTGCTCAAAAATGAATAGGGATATTGGTTATTTTTCCTTATCCTATTAATCTTAATTAAACCGACCTTAATTAAATTACTTTTTTATGGGGGAAAAAGACTATAATAATAATAATTTCTAATAAATATTAATGATATTATGATAAATACCACATAACAGCCAATACCCCTATTCATTTTTGAGCAATATATATATATACAGTTTCGAACGGACCTCATTTTCGTCATCTCCTGGGTAGGATCAATGGGCATTTGAGGAATTTTTCCGAAAATCACGTCATGAGTACAACTCAATAGCTGATTTCCCTTAAGGAAAATCTGCGCTAAAATAGAAGAATTAACCCTGTGTATTATTATTTTTTTTTATTAATTTTTTTATAATACTATTTTTTGTGTGAAAAGTGAGAAAACGCTGATATAGAACGTTCATTTTAGCTCCCAATGCTAGTTGAGTTCAATATCTTTCTACCTTTTCGGCTATGGTCTGTCTACATTACTTGAGAACCTGCCCTGCTAGAACATGCGATGGAGAATACTGATAATGACATACTTTAAATGCAAATTAAAAAAAAAAAAAAATTAAATTGTTTAAATCGATGAAAACTAACAGGCATAATTGTAAGAGAAATATCTTTACAATCACTTATCAAAAATAAATCCTATCATATTTTAGCAGATTCCCTTAAGTGAAACAGCTATTGAGGTTGTACTCATGACGCGAATTTTGAAAGCTTTCTTCAAAAATCAAACGTCTGATAGAAAAATTGAACAAAACCTTATTGCAAATTAAATGATCTGTAAATGTTGTTCTATACACATTTCCTGTGTCATGAATATTAACCGGGAAATTGGGATTTTATAGTTTTCTCCTTTCATTAAACTCCCACTCCTACTCATTTCATAATAAGCTGCTATATCATGAACCACTTCATTGTTTTCATTGAACTTTTACTTTATGAGATATATACAAATAATTTTTGTTGATCGCCTCCTTATTTTGTTCTTGGATTACTACAATTTGAGTAATTGAGACGAAAGTTATTCTGATTCATTATAAATTACAGCACTAGCAAAAGTATATATTTTTCAATACATTTAATATGTTATATTCAGATATATTTCAGTAATTGTTTTTCTTTCCGGTCTAGAATACTTCTACCTGTATATTCAGCTCTGCGAAGTTGGCTGACCTGTTTCTTTACAATTGAGAAGCTTTCCGTTGTAGAGATTATTAACTTGTAAATCGACTGAAACATTTCTCATAGCCGTTTGTTGTTATTCACTCGATATTCACGGTAGTGTTACCAGTATGTATATTTATCTATTGTCAACCTTCTCGTGGGAAATCGGCTAGACGGATTTTTTGTATTCACTATAAATTCTCTATGTTGCATATGGAACAAAAGAATGACATCAACATATAAAAAACTTGAGATTGTTTAATTTCTGTTGTTTACCACTTTTTACTTCCAAGTGCCTCTTGACCCCTGCCAAGGAGCTAACGAGACTGCTACCGGTGTTGTAAGTTGGTAGAAGTGTAGTCGAGTTTGATGCAGCTGTGGGACTGGTTGGCAGGCCTGCGGTCAATGCCTCCTCTCCCCCCTATGCATCTAACTACATAGTCATAGCAATCATAGTAATGTTTCTACAGATTCCTCTTCCTATTTCTCTCTTCGACATGATGAAAATGCATAAATCTTGTTCGGTCCGCTATGGTGGAAGCAGTAAATATTTGACGCGGGCACTGCCATTAACGGATCACTTAAACTGCGCCAACATTCCTCTGATGACTGAATTATTATTCGTCTCAGATTTATAACGCAATTCCAGAAGAAGAGGTTCCTGTATGAATTCACCAACGTGACGTTTTTGCCTTATGTCAATCTGTAATCCGAATTGAACCAGAGTACATCACTTGAAGCCTAAACTACCATTGACAAACTATATGTTTCAGGGGCTCAGGTTAGCCGCTGGCCACTTGTTAAACCTAGAGTTGTGTGTACAATAGGAATTTATTTAGTGACAAACTCATTAAACAAAACCTTTGTCTCACCTTTACTAGAAAAGGTCGGTAACCAGTATATAGCCCGTCCCAATTAGCTAACCTAAACTACCATTGACAAACTATATGTTTCAGGGGCTCAGGTTAGCCGCTAGTCACTTGTTATGCTATGACACTACATAGTCTTTGACGAAATTGATGTTCTTTCAAAATATTGAGTATAAATGAAGTTCTGGTAGCATGGTGTTGGTGAGTAGATGTCAGCTTGATGAATTTTTGGCAGCATTGTGCAGACATAAAATCAATGACTGCAAATGCTCTATTATTAGCAATTCGATTACCCTATGCTTAGGAGGAACCGATGCATCTGGTAGAATGAGACACGGATATCGAGAAGAAATGTAGTATGTGATTCCCAATCTTGGACTGTTACTATGGTATAGTACATTTACTCACTAGACTACTAGCCTCACTATCCGACCAAGAGGATCGTCCTAATTTGGGATTGATGATAAGAGGGGGTGCCCCGCAGGTTACCAAATCCTATAGATTCTTGATTCTATGCGTGAATGAAATTACATAATGAAATATTTTCGCGACATGATGCACTTAGAAGATATGTATCTTCTGTATTCTTAATTAGGACGGAGGGATTTCATATTTAGAACCCTTCCCACCATCCCCTTATAACTGAGTTTTCTGACTAACGAACCAAAATCTAGAGAATAAAGAAAAAGTTCTTATCTCACTTTTCGTTGATAAACCAATAAAGAATTATACAAACAATATCGATTCCTGAATAATGCATTAACTCGTTGGAAACCATTTTACTGCTGGGTTATTTCTTTTTAGTAATATAATGTTTGTAATATATTCCTGCGTCGTTAATGAGAATGTCCTGTATAGGGCTGATAAATTTCATGATGTGTTTGAGGGGCTCATTTTTAACAAAATCTTAATTTAATTTTAAACCATTATTCATATTGTTTCATGGATTAACCTTAGTAACATTAAGCTTTTAAAATATAAGGGGGGAGGGGATTGAAAGCCCACATCAATATGAAAAGAGAGAGGGGGAGAGAGAGAGAGAGAGAGAGAGAGAGAGAGAGAGAGAGATTATTTATTACTTATGCTTAAAATTATAATTTAAAAAGTGCCTCAATTCTTTACTCTTTTTATATAGAACTCTTGTTCAGTAAGACATAGAGTATGGATGAATAATATTTTTTTAAACTATCTTAAATATTAAATACAGGGGAGAAATCTAAATGCAGTCCTACAGAATTCTATTTGAATTAAAAAACTAATAAGAGTAATAACTACATTTTTAATTAAATTAAATCTCCCTACTTTTATTTATTAGTTGCCTAATTTGTTTATTTACGTAGGATATATATATATATATATATATATATATATATATATATATATATATCGTATGTTTTATACCCGTTGAATTCCTAATTGAAATATTATAAATATAACTCTTTCAGTAAAAATTAGGGATACTGAGGGGGAGGAAAGCCTCTCTGAGTAACCGGTCCCAAGTTACAAAAACTGATGGATTTTTTTTTTTGTTGGTGATAAAAATGATTTGTAAAATTTTTTATTCTTTATTTATTAAAATAGGATGAATTTACGACAATTCCGTTTTTTTTTATGGGATTATTTAGTTAATAATAGAAATGCTACGTGGAAAAAAAGTTGTGTTCAAGGACGATCCCCCTTGGAACTTCTAGAGCTAAGTATGTCGATGCGGAACTAAATTGGGGCAGAAGTAAAATTAATAAAGTTTGTTTGCATTTGATTATTTGGCATTATGGTAAGTTTCAATTCGCTAGAGATAGGACTCCTTCAAGTAGTAATATTGATATCCCAACTTCAGTAAATATGACTACACCTTTCAAATGCTGCCCTGTTTCGTTATTGTCAGAACCTATTATCGCGAATGACAGAAAAAAAGGAACATGACCATTTATTTAATATTATTTTTATAGAAACCGTTTACAATGAAGAATAAATAGAGATATTCTTCTATAAGCGGAGTGTAACTGCAAAAACCTTTTTGGAAAGACTTTCCGAAAGGAAAAATGTTACTATGCGTATTTTGTTAACCAATTATATTACAAATACACGCACTATTCATAATAGTTATTCACTTCAACATTTTCATGTGTACTTGCAGTTTAATTTTTTTACATACTTCGTTTATTTCCTCTTAATTCCAGATTGATAATTTCTCACCTATTCCAGTAATACTTTGAAATTGAATCCCTTAAAATAATAAATACAATCTAATATGAAATTTACTCATATATTTGTGAATACGATATTTTATTAATATTTGTCAAGCATATAGACCGGACAACTCATGACATCTTTATGCTGCAAATGCAATGTACCTAAAGTATATTTTCATATTTTATTAATTTAATAATTTATAAAAACAGGGTTAGTTTCCCGTGAATATGTCTCTAATTACTAATGAAATGTGGAACACACAGGAATGCTAGAAATAATTTATTACTGATAATTAATTCAGTCCAGATATTTGACATCTCCGTTATAATCTCATTTACTGCTAATACATCTAGATTATAAATTTCTGGAGAAACCAGCTTTTATTCTAAATTCCTTGCTTGACCTTTACATCATTCACGTGGCTGCATAAATGTAGTTTGGCTGCCCATCAATACAAACTATCATAAATTCTATGAAAGACAGTATTAGAAGAAATGCACAGTGGGTAAGCAGCTTAAACATTCGAGAAAAAGTGAATAATGTAATTTTTTGAACATAACGGTGTACTTTATGAAGCGGGGAGGGGTAAGCCATTAAAAATGTATCATTTATGACATAAACAAGAATTAAGTTTAGTTAGTTATTATAAGGAAATGAACTGTAGTCTGGCGGCCTTTTTCTAGTTTGATCGTTACCAAACTCGATTTATAAACGTTTCATGTAAACATGAAGTTTATTAATGGGTGAAATCTGACGTTGGATTGAAAAATTGCATGGAACCAATTATTTTGCATATTTAATGGTCTATAAATATTTTCAATATTAACAGAGATGTTTGCATTTTAGCAGATTTCCCTTAAGGGAAATCAGCTATTGAGGTCGTACTCATGACGCGAGTTTTGAAAAATTTCCTCAAATGTCCATCGATCCTACCCAGGAGATGACGAAAATGAGGTCCGTTCAAAATTATATCTATACTAGCTGAGATACCCGGCTTCGCTCGAGGAATTCATTTAAGGCAGAATGGTGATGGTATATTTTTGGCAAGGCTTTACTTTGCACAATATTTTGACATTTACCCGTTCCAGTGTTTAGGGTTAATACCCGTTGTTGGTATTTGTTAATAATAAAATTATTTTTTTATGTAAGACTTCACTGTCCTGCATATTGTCATATTTCCCGTCTCCTGTGCCTTATGCATTGTTTTGAATTATTAAGGAGAAAATATTGACATACATTTGAATTAATTTTTTCAGGTGAGTACCTGGTAGTTCATATTGAAAAGAAGTGTTGAGCAAATTTCTCTAAATAACAAAATAAACAACTTTTGTTATGTGCATATTTGCCGAAACCCCAATAGGAAATCATTATTATTAGTTTCAGGCCTCCCTTATAATCCCCACTCCTGCCCGTCCCTAGAAATGTTAGTATGGCTTATTATAATAAAGGCGATAGTACTAATTCACATACCGAGTTTGGTTTAATTCGGTTGAGTCTTTAGTGCCAAATAAAATTGTGGACTCCCGCTTTAGTTTAAAGCGTATAACTCATTTATGCTTCCGTATACGGCAAAAGTGCATATAACAAAAGTTACTCTAAATAACAAAGTAAACAACTTTTGTTAAGTGCATATTTGCCAAAAAAGCAATAGGAAACGAAATATCGCTATTTTTAATTTCAGGACTCCCTTATAACCCCCACTCCTGCCCGTCCCTAGAAATGTTAGTATGGCTTATTATAAGGAAATCGTTAGTATTAATTCACATAGCGAGTTTGGTTTAGTTCGGTTGAGTCTTTTGTGCCAAATAAAATTGTGGACTCCCGCTATAGTTTTTAGCGTAAAACTCATTTATACTTCCGTATACGGCAAAAGTTCATATAACAAACGTTACTCTAAATAACAACATAAACAACTTTTGTTATGTTCATATTTGCCGAAAAACCAATAGGAAACGAAATATCGCTATTTTTAATTTCTGGCTTCCCTTATAACCCCCACTACTATTCATCTCAGAGAATTTTAATATAGCCTAAAGTCTAAGTTGGGTTAGTAGTAATATAAATACCAAGTTTCATAAAATTCGGTTCAGCCGTTTATGCGTGAAAAGGTAACAAACAAACAAACATACACGAAAGAAACGAAATGCAGTTATAGTGTCCATGACATGTGAAACGAAAAGATATCGTGAAATTTCGCGAAAAAAATCAATGGACAGACAGAGGTTACAATTTTATATATATATATATATATATATATTTGTCTGTCGCAATTTTTGTTTGATCGTTACCAAACTTCATATTTAAGTGTTTTATGTAAAAAGGAAGATCAAGATCGTTAATGGCTGAAATCGGTCCAGTGGGAGGGGGGATTTTTGAAAATTCGTAATATCTCCGTTATTATGCGTCGGATCGAAACATTGTATAGAATCAATCTTATTGCAAATTAAATTTACTTTAAATATTGTTCTATACATTTCTTCTGTATCATGAATATTAACCGAGATATTTGCATTTGTATGCATGTGTGTGATCGGCAGGAGTCGGCTATGTTCGGGAATCTCCGCCGAGAACTAGTGCGGGCCGTTTCGGTAAATATTCGTCCATCGTGAATAGATTCCTTCCTACTACTGCTGTTATTAGGCGGATTTCTCTATTGTGAAACTTCACGTGGGAAATCTGCTTAGTTTACGCAGCCTCTGAGTGACGGAATTTTTTAGTTTTTAGGCCGTTGTAAACCCCCTCTCCTCCCCTTGTCACATTAACAATTAGCTGTTATATCTTGAACCTCTTATTCAAGATTTAAATACAAAATATTCTTTCCATTGACCTCTTCTCTTACGGTATGATATATATGCAAATATTTTCTGTGTGGCGTCATCATTTAAAATTTTATGTTCTAAACTACACAATTTTTTTTTTCTCAGCAGCATACTTGATATTTAACCATTTCATGGTAATATAAATATTACAGAAGTGTGTCTGAAAACAGTCTTGTGGAGGGAGACGGTTAGAGGGAGAAATGATAGAAAATTGTTAGTAAAATATGTTGAAAAACCAATCTTGTTGTATTTTATGAGTCTATAAAAATGTTACAGAAGCAGTTAAACTGGTGATGTTTTAAAACTATTGTTGAACTCGTGTTTTACTAACTCAAATATTATGTGAGTTATTCGTAATTAATTTATGGAGAGATGAGCTTGGGGGAATCTGCTTATTTTATGCAGCCCCTACGTTACAGGCTTTTTTTATCTTCTTTTAGTTGGCATAACTGTTCTCAAATGGAGTGCTCAAATTAAAAAGTGCTCCTCTCTATTATTATCATTGAGTTTTTTCAGAACGAAAGAAAGGATCTTTAGGTCTCAAAACAGCATATATTTATTAACTTGTTTCATAAGACCGACGTTTCGCCCTCCTGGCGAATGCTTTAAAACAGTCAATATAATATAATAAATCTCAACAGAAACTTTAAAGTCAAACAGTCCTACCAATTTGTCAAATAATATCTAATCTCTTAACAGGTAGGTTCTATTATTACCTTTTTAGCAGATTTCCCTTAGGGGAAATCATCTATTGAGCTCGTACTCATGACGCGATTTTCTAAAAATTCCTTCAAATGTCCATCGATCCTACCCAGGAGATGACGAGAATGAGGTCCGTTCAAAATTATATATATATATATATATATATATATATATATATATATATATATATATGTGTCTGTTAACGCTCTAGCGGTCGCAATTTTTGTTTGGTCATTACGAAACTCGATATTTAACCGTTTTATGTAAAAAGACAGATCAAGTTCGTTAATGACTGAAATCGGACTATAGGGAGGGGGGGGGTTTAGAGGGGCGATTTTCGAAAATTCAAAATATGTCCGTTGTTATGCATCGGATCGAAAAGTCGTATAGAACCAATCTTATTGAAAATTAAATTTACTATAAATATTGTTATATATATTTATTCTCTATCTTGAATAATAACGGAGATATTTGCATTTTTATGAAGTCTGTGGTTGGGTATAGTTCGGATTAGGTCGGCCGTTTTCGTAAGTGCTCGGCTCAGGTGGAAGCTTCTTCTAACCTTACCTTACCTTCGTTAATTTGCGAGATTTATGCAAATACGTTCTGTTCATCCGCCCCCCCCCCTTCTTTAGTTCTTGGACTGCTAAAATTTGAGTTATTAAAATATAAATTATTCTTACAATTAAGAAGCCGTTTTAGTTGGGAATTTTTTTTAATTAACTGAAAGATTCCTCATTACCGTTTGTATTTAATCACGGTTCAACACAACGTGGTGTTGTGTTACCAGTATGCAGATTTCTCTATTATAAAACTTCACATGGGAAATCTGCTTAGTTTACGCAGTCCCTGCGTGACGGACTTTTTTACTTAACTTAGGGCGAAACATCTGCTTTAATAAATAAGGTAATAAAGAAATGCTGTTTCGAGACCTAAAGATCCTTTCTTTTGTCCTGAAATACTTTCATTAGTCTCATTAAGGATTAAATTCAATTGAGTTTATTTTATTTTGTCGTTTTCACTCTAGCTCCTCCGTTGGTGGCATTAATGGAGATTTTCACAGTAATTAGTTTTCTTTTTTTTAACTTTTTTATCTTTATGACGTACGCTCAGGGTTTTTTTTATATTTGTTGATGAACTGTCTTTTTTTAAATTTTCTATTGTTTTCATCATATACATGTTTGTTTTTTATGGGTTTTTTGTGACTGTTTTCTACACTATTGGCCATGCTATGTCTGTTATTTCTTAAGATTATTTGTTTGTCAGCTGGCACTGGTGATGGAGCTTGGTCTCTGAAAGAGCACTCTCCGTATATTAAAGTACTTGTATAGGACTAGGCTTATTTATTGATCCTGTTCACAAACTCATCTCCCTACATTATGGGTACTTAAAAGATTATTCTTCGGTGTAAGAACGTATAAAGATGAACATTTGGCCCATCGAGAACTGAATTTTATTAGCGGAGATAAATGCATACACCAAACCACATTCCTCCATAAAGCTTATAGAGCAAAAGGCATTTGGCCTTGGCGTGGTTCGGCCTCGCTCCTGAACTTGACCCACATGTTCATTTCGGAATGGAGCCGAACATTGGAAGTAATCCGATTAATGGCATGTTCCGTTTGGTATAACAGTACACCTAATCAAGGCCCCATCGGCTAACCTAATATGCCCGTATCATCACATAGTACTTCTGACCGGCCAAACCATACCTCATTATTTCATCTCCAAACCCTCATCATCAGAGCAACCAATTGTAACAGGATTCCACCCTTATTCTTAAGACAACAGATGTTCCCCCTCATCCTCTACTATATGAGTGACTTATAAAAAGGGGGCTGATGAGTATGTTAGTTCCAATATTATTGAGTCAATTAGTGATAACTCTAGTGAGCTGCAATCCTGAAAGAACGAGCACTCAACTACCCATTCCTTTAGGGTCGTTGTTTCCCTTCAAGCCCTTTTCTCATCAAAGAATAACACTTTTAATCATCAACCACTAATCTTGCCATATATTTTACAGCATTGTCAACGGTGAAATTCGACCAACATAGCCAAACCGTCACATACTTTTCCTTTGATTTATTTCAATTGATTCTATCTAAACCCCAAACTGTTTGGTGTGATACTCCAGAATTTTGTCCCATTGAATTGGAATATAGCCTCCAGACATTTTAATGTGGTAATGGGTCACTAAATAAAAACCCTTTATTTTGTATACAGACATTATTCCACAATTTCCCTAAGTGGTTCGTTGCTTACATACAACCTGTTCAGAGGTCATTCCTTTTGGTGTTAATCATTGATAGTTCGTTTCTACAGATGTGAGCGAATGGGCACTTTGTAACCGAAAGGAATGTCAATGCCACGAAATGTGTATTCCAATCGTGCAATAAAGTCAGCATAGGAAAAAAGAGTTTTTATTTAGTGACACTCGTTATTAAAATATCCAAAGTGATATAGTGTTCAATATAGGGTCAGACAAATATTTATGAATTATTAGAATATAATTTTATTAATATTTTATATTCTTGAGCCTTAAAACACGCAACAGATAATTAATGTAAATTCTGTTCACTGTAAGCCAATCTTCATTAGATAGACTCATGGAGGAGACAAGCAATTGCGTAGGCTTACAATTTCAAACTGCATTTCATGACTTTAACCCTGCTGCAGTTCGCCTTTTGCTTTACAACATATAAAAACCAAAATCATGCGGTACCTCATACATCGCGTCTCCTCTCTCCCTTCTGAGTTCTCCTCCTGCCCTCACTCAATCACTCCGAAATTTGTACTCCGTGGCAAACATTACCTATCTACTATTGCCAGTAACAAGTACTATCTGAGAGTTGTACCTCCTCGCCTTTTCCTAGCAGGCTATCTTAGGTGAACCACATGGTCATGAAGATAAGCATCTGTGCAAGGGCTGCTAGCAAAAGGCATCGACGGCCAGCTAGTCGAGGCCGATGACGTCATGATTAGCACTCAGCATAAGTGCCAAGAACAATGGCAATATTACGAAGTTTGTTCTGAGAGACAAAAAAACAAACAAAACTGTAATCACCCTTCTTTAAAAACGAAGTCAACACTAGCACTAAAAGCCTCAACAACAAAATTCAACGAACCAAACATTGGCGCAAATGCTTCAAGGTTACTACCGACGAACTGTCCTCGTTCTAGAACCTTCTATACATATTTACACCCAAACATTTGAAGTGAACAGCCTCAGCCACCAAGAACTCCTATTTACATGGCAAATGATTGACTGGATAAACTACTAGGAATGTGTTAAAAGTTTAATAATTATTATTATTCATTCATGGACACCTCATCGAAAGTGATTTGCCCTTTTAAAAGTAACAACAAGAAACAATAGCAAATACCTTAACAACAAGTAACAATAACAAATACCTTAACAACAAGTAACAATAACAAATACCTTAACAACAAGTAACAATAACAAATACCTTAGTAACAAATGACAATAACAAATACCTTAACAACAAGTAACAATAACATATATCTTAACATCAAGTAACAATAACAAATACCTTAATAACAAGTAACAATAACAAATACCTTAACATCAAGTAACAATAACAAATACCTTAGTAACAAATGACAATAACAAATACCTTAATAACAAGTAACAATAACAAATACCTTAACATCAAGTAACAATAACAAATACCTTAACATCAAATAACAATAACAAAAAGCAATGACAAATATGAAAAGTGTAACGGCTAAGCATATTATAAGTGATAAAATTAATAAATATATATATATATATATATATATATTATAAATTGGTGATGAGCATATGATCAATAGGGAATGAATGACTGAAAGTATTCTTGCCAATGATTGTCGTCATTTCTTCCTTCAGGGTAACGTGTACAAACGCATCTGATACAATTAATGCTTATAATTTGAAATTTTGTTGCACACCACAGACTTAATTTGTATGTTAAATTTTGTCATATATGTGAATTTTTCGTAGGTATGAGGATATGTTGTTAATGTATGGGCTGCCTTCCGTCAAAAGTTCGTTTAAGTCGTAGAAGAAGTACTGGTGTTGTCGTTTTCGGGTTTAATAGTTAATACCATATACAATAATTATTGTGAAAATTAGCAATTATGATCGATTCCGGTTACCAATATCTGTTCAAGTAACAAATTGCTAAAGATAGAGAAAAAAAATAGCTTTCTGTCTGCTACTGTACTGGCGGTTCTATTCGTCTCAAATCGGCGTGGTTCAGTGAAATTATTGTCTCATTCTATCTACAGAGTAAAAATATTATTATCGTTATCTTATTTGCATGTCGATCACTTAGGTTCAGCCTATGTCACCGCCAACCACATAAAATTAGATAGTTCCAAAGGGGTCATCGATGAATTATCGAGAAATATATTATTGTTTCAACAAGTGGTACAAAGAAAATTAACTTTGATTGTAAGAAATTTGTTTGAAAATAATAAATATATGGACCTTGAAAAGAAAATATCGCAAGGTCAGAAAATAAGAAATCAATGAAATCACGTTCCATATGACACCACTTCAGCAATTGTACATATACATAGAGGATCCCACCTTAATTATCACGACTTCCTTGGTGGTAAGGCCGAACTTCTATTTTTCTTATTTTGTTCATTCACCGTTTTTCCTTTCAATAATTAATTTCATCATTTTTAACAGTAAAACATTAATTCGTGCAGTTTATAGATGAATTGTGTTGTTATTTAAATAAATTGATAAAAGGAAATAATTGATACAATTTTTTTCTTTGTTTTAGGATGAACGACAATTATGAAAAATAGCACAAAAATTCTTGTCGAGACCAAATATTCGTTTTATTAAAAAGACGTCATCAGGCGCCCAAAGTGTCAATTTTAAGTTTATTAGCCACTGGCTTTGATAACAAATTATTTTATTAGATAAAAGTTGAGGAAAAGTTTTTTTTTTTTTCAAACTGTATAGGTAGTGACATTTTATTATTAACGAGCAGTATGAAAATAACATTGTACGTAGCCGCAATTAAGTTTATAATTTTACACTTAAAACCACAAATTATTGTAATTGGTATGCTAGGCCAACTAATCGAGCCACCTGTAAGAATGGTAACTAGAGTATGCAATGCTCAAGATGCAACGGTAGCTCAAACCTGCTCGGCGAGTCTCGACCAAGTGTTAGATTATCACTTGGAAACCAAGTTAAATCCGCTTAGAAATCTAATATCAGCAAACAGGTTGCTGTATCTACCACCCAATATCAAGATCTGCATTCTATCCTTGCCAATGGATTCACCCCACACATTTAATTACGCCCTAACGGTCTATTTAGTCACTAACTGCAAATAACATTCCTGATTATATCGTTTCCTGTTTATATAACATAATATTATTTTATTATTTCTAATTTCATTTCCCAATAGAAACCAAATGATAATTATTTTTTTTTGTACTAATTGAATGGGCTCCTTATTACTATACAGAATTCAACCCCCCTATATAGGGGTTGTTTTATAATCCCATTCTCCTCAGTGGTGGTGATAACCCTTATAGTGTGGATAATAGAATACTACTTATATTTTAAGTATTTAATGTTGTTGAATCAAGAACCAATTGAATTACAACAAATAAGAATCGTAGCAAGCACACAGATATTATAGAATGGAGACAGTTTGCATAAGTCCTAGTGACAGTGAGTCCATTTGTAAAAACAAAAAGGTCCGTCACACAGGGGCTACGTAAACTAAGCAGATTTCCCGCGTGAAGTATAACAATAGATAAATCTACATACATGTAACATAACACCACCGTGAATTAAGTGATTAAATACAAACGATAATAAGAAACCTCCCGACGGAAAGCATCTGAAATGTAATAAAAAAACAGTTCTGCCAACTTCTTACCGGAAAGAAAAACAATTACTCTAATACATCTGAATATAACGTACTAATTTGCTTGAAAACAATTTAATATATCTAGAACTGTAATTTATAATGAATCAGATTAATTTTTTTCTCAATCAAGTAGTCCAAAAACTTAAGAAGAAATTTACAATAAGATTGGTTCTATACAATTTTTTGATCCGACGTATAGTAACGGAGATATTTCGAATTTTCGAAAATCCCTCCTCTAAACCCCCCCTCCCACTGGTTCGATTTCAGCCATTAACGATCTTGATCTTTCTTTTTACATAAAACTTTTAAATATCGAGTTTGGTAACGATCAAACAAAAATTGCGACCGCTAGAGCGGTAACAGACAAATATATATATATATATATATATATATATATATATATATATATAGATAGATAGATAGATAGATAGATAGATAGATAGATAAATAGATAGATAGATAGATAGATAGATAGGTAGATATAATTTTATAAGGACTTCATTTTCGTCATTTGAAGAAAATCGCGTCATGAGTACGACCTCAATAGCTGATTTCCCTTAAGGCAAATCTGCAAAAAAAAGGACAAATTTTCATATCAAATTCACTCAGATGGTTTCTGCAAACATTACATTGAGCTTTGTTCAGATATTTTGAAAAAGTCCGTCACGCAGGGGCCGCGTAAACTGAGCAGATTTCCCCACGTAGTTTTACAATTTATAAATCTACATACTGGTAACACCACCATGAATATTAATTGAACAAATATAAACGGTAATGAGATATCTTTCAGTTTTAATGACATCCCAACGGAAAGCGTATGAATTGTAAACAAACAGATCTGCTAAACTCTCAGAGCTGAACAGACAGATAGAAATATTCCTCACCGGAAAGAAAAACAATAACTGAAATCTATCAGAATATAACATATTAATTTTGTTAATAACTATTTACTACATCTAGTACTGTAACTTTAGTAGTCCAAGATCAAAAGAAAGGGGGGTTCAACAGACCGTATTTGCATATATCACACAATGTGGAAGTTCAATGAAAACAATATTTGGTATTTAACCTTGGAATGAAGTGGTTCCTGATTTATCAGCTTATTATTAATATGACATGAGTAGGAGTGGGGGGTTTCCAGAAGGCTGAAAACTGAAAAATGCAAACATCTCCGTTAACATTGAAGATAGAGAATAAATGTATTTATCAATACTTATACTAAATATAATTTGCAATAAGATTGGTTTTATGCAATTTTTCGATTTTGCGTAAAACTAAATAACCCAAATAAATCAATTAATACTCATAACAGTATTTATAGTAAATGTAATTTTCAATAAGATTGTTGCTTTACAATCGTTAGATTCAACGTATAGTAACGAGATATTTCGAATTTTCGAAATTCCTCTCCTCTAAACCCCCCCCCTCCCCTTGGCCCAATTTCAGCCGTTAACGAACTTGATCTTTCTTTTTACATAAAACGACTAAATATCGAGTTTGGTAACAGACAAATATATATACATACACTTTTGAACGGGCCTCATTTTCGTCATCTCCTAGGTAGGATCGATGGGCAATTGAAGAAAAATTTCGAATATCCCGTGAGTACGACCTGAATAGTAGGTTTCCCTTAAAGGAAGGGCCTAAAACAAGTAGATGGAACGAAATAGGCGTATTTTATTTTCACTTTCATGTAAAAAAATAAAAATATTAGACACAATATCAGCAGTTTCCTTTACTGTGTACTAAAAAGATTCTGAAAAAAACGAAATAGCAAGAAAATAAAAAAGGATTTTAAGACCTAATTTCTAAGTCCGTCTTAGCCGTTAAACTAAGTTTTTATTGCATTCCTCTTGAATCTAATTACATACCTCCTGAATCTACTAATTATTATAGCTCTAAAACTAGATTCCCATGATTTCTTTTCTCAGTACTTGTATATTATTTCGACGGCTTTGAAATAGAAGATACAACAGTTAGGAATTCATTTGGTTTCATTAAAACTTTATGTCTGTGTTTAAGCCAGGAGGAAGGCCTACTCATTTTTCTTTTCTTGTACTGCAACTGAGCTGCGGCACGGTAGTAGGTGCTATAAAATAGCTGGAAGATGTTTTATTACCAAAGTTCAACGTAGGCAGATATTCATTTACCGTATGCCGCATGGTAAGAGCAAGATGGCCTAGTTAGAAAAAAACATGTGTTAACTATACTTTGAACACAATAACCATTATTACTGAAACTAAAGGTATATGTTATCTGTCCCTTTTTACCTGGATTCCCAGAAGAGAAGTCAGCTGTTGAAGTTGTAGTCCAGGCGCGATTTTCGAAAAATGTCTATACTTCGATAAACCTACACAGGACAAAATTAAAATGGGATAACCATATATATATATATATATATATATATATATATATATATATATATATGGTTATCCCATTTTATATGGAGACAGATATATATATATATATATATATATATATATATATATATATATCTGTCGCCATATTAGCCTGAACGTTACCAGTCTCAATTTAATTTAAACGATTTATGTCATGCTGCAGATCAAGGTAGTTATTGTAGGGGGGGGGGAGGGGGGTAGAGGAAGAATTAGGGTTAAGAATTTCGAAAATATCTCTGTTATTATGCATCTGACCAAAAAATTGTATAGAACTAATATTATTGCAAATGTAAGGTTCTATTCATGTTTATATGTACGTTTTTCATCATCTCGATTATTAACGGAGATATTTTAATTCTTTGTTATCGGTCTTGAGTTTACCACCACTACTCCTCATGTCATATTAACAATAATCTGTTACATTGTGAAGCACTTTATTTGAAACCTAAATACCAAGTATTGTTCTTACTGAGCTTTTAATTTTTGAGATAAATGCAAATATGTGCCGCACTTGGGAAATCTGCTTAGTTAACGCAGCACCGGCGTGATGCACTTCTTAGCAGATTTCCCTTAAGGGAAATCAGCTATTGAGGTTGTACTCATGACGGAATTTTCGAATTTTTTCTTCAAATGTCCATCGATCCTACCTAGTAGATGACGAAAATGAGGTCCGTTCAAAACTGTGTATAAATATATTTGTCTGTTACCGGTCTAGCGGTCGCAATTTTTGTTTGATCGTTACCAAACTCGATATTTAGTTGTTTTATGTAAAAAGAAAGATCAAGTTTGTTAACGGCTGAAATCGGACCAGTGGGAAAAATCGAAATATCTCTGTTTCTATACGTCGGATCGAAAAATATTACATTATCAATCTTATTGCAAATCAAATTTCTTATAAATATTGTTCTATACATTTATTCTGTATCTTGAATATTAACTGAGATATTTGCATTTATATTCTGCGTGTGCTCGGCAGCAGTCGTCTGTGTTCGGACTTTCCACCGTGAGCTCCGGCGGCCGTTTTCGTAACTATTCGTCCCTCGTGAATAGGTATAGAGGTTTCTTACTACTACAGTTGTTATTAGCCAGATTTATCTATTGTAAAAATTCACGTGGGAAATCTGGTTAGTTGCGTGACGGACTTTTTTCTAACTCACGTAATGAGCTAATTATTCGTACTTTCATGTTTCATCTCATCTTTAGAAACATCCTCTTCTGTTCATCGTATTAGCAGATTTCCATTAAGAAAATCAGCTATTCAGCTATTGAGGTTGTACTCAAGACACGGTTTTCAAAACATTTTTTCAAACGGTCAACGATCCTATTCATTAGATGACTAAAATGAGGTTCGTTCAAAATTTAAATATATATATATATATATATATATATATATATATATATAGAGAGAGAGAGAGAGAGAGAGAGAGAGGGAGGGGGGGAGAGGTTTATAGATTTGTCTCTTACTGCTCTAGATTTCGCAAATTTGGTTTGATCATTCCCAAACTCGGTATTTGAATGGTTTATCTAAACATAATGATCCATTTCCTTAACTGCTAAAATAGGCCCAGTAGAAGAGGTGGGAGGAGGTGTTTAGAGAGTGGAATTTCGAAAAATGTAAATCTGATTGCTATAAATGTTGTTATAAACATTTCCTCTGCATCTTAAATACTAACCGAGATATTTTCTCCTGTTCATCTAATTTTAACAAGAAGCTGCCATATCATGAACCAGTTTATTCGAAACTTAACCATCAATTATTGCTTTTTTACATGCAAATGTGTTTATACGTGTCTACCCATTTATACCATATTCATTATTTAAACGTTTAATTCAACTCTTCATATTCCTTAATTATACTTTATTATGAGTCGGATTTAAGACTCATCCGACTGGTTATAAAACCCATCGTTTTATACAAATATTGATTGTTGCTCTATGCATTTATTAGTAACTCATATACTAAGAGAGATATTAATAGGATTTTGTTGTCTTCAGCCATCAGTAGGTTAGTAGTGTGCCAAGCCTACACATGGGAAATCTGTTTGTTTACGCAGTCCCTGTGTGGCGGACTTTTTTCACTTAGAAATAGAGAGTGTATGGTGTAATGAGTTTGGCAGTGCGTGGGACATCTACTTTTAGCAGTCAGTTCAAAACTGTATATATATATATATATATATATATTAGCAGATTTTCCTTTAGAAATCGGACCAGGGAGAGGGGGGGTGGGTTTAGAGGGGGAGAATTTTGAAAAGTCGAAATATTTCCGTTACTATACGTCAGATCGAAAAAGTGTATAGAATCAATCTTATTGAAAATTAAATGTACTATAAATATTGATAATACATGTATTCCCCCTTAAGGGAAATCAGCTATTGAGGTCGTACTCATCACGCGATTTTCGAAATTTTTCTTGAAATTTCCATCGATCCTACCTAGTAGATAACGAAAATGAGGTCCGTTCAAAACTGTATATATATATATGTTACCGCTCTAGCGGTCGTAATCATTGTTTAATCGTTACCATATAACTCCATATTTAGTCGCTTTATGTAAAAAGAAAGATCAAGTTCGTTAACGGCTGAAATAGGACCAGGGGGAGTTTAAAGGGGGAGAATTTTCAAAATTCAAATTATCTCCGTTATCATACGTCGGATCGAAGAAATGTATAGAATCAATCTTATAGCAAATTAAATGTACTATAAATACTGACATATACGTTTGTTCTCTATCTTGAATATTAACCAAGATATTTGCATTTTCCAGTTTTCAGCCTCCAGCAAACCCCCACTTCTACTCGTGTTACATAAACAATGCTCTGTTATATAATAAACCACATTATTCGAAGTTTAAATACCAAATATTGTTTTCATTGAACTTTTACTTTGTGAGATATATGCAAATACGTTCTCTTGATCCCCCCCCCTTCTTTTGTTTTTGGATTACTAAAATTTGAGTGATTAAGATAAAACTGATTCTGATTCATTATAAATTACAGCACTAGCTTTAGTAAATTGTTTTCAATAAAATTATTAAGTTATATTCAGATGTGTTTCATTAATAGTTTGTCTTTCCGGTCTATCTATACGGCACTACGAGGTTGGCTTGCCTCTTTGTTTACAATTCAGCCGCTTTCCTTTGTAGAGATTATTAACTTTTATAGTACATTTACTGGTCATTCATGGCAGTTCTACCTGCTTATTTATCTATTGTAAACCTTCACGTGGGAAATCTGCTTAGTTTACGCAGCCCCTGCGTGATGGACTTTTTTACGCAGACCCTGCGTTACAGATTTTCTATTTGAGTATTTTAATTTATTACTCCGTCTAGTAGTTAAAATACATTCGTTCATTTGCTTTCAAGCGCTATACTATGTGTAGCGCATTTCCTTCAAGTATTGAGAGTGATGAGATGTGCTGCAAAGGTGGAATTGACTTTACGAGTGTGTATGTTGACAATGAGTCGGGCGGAAGTAGTCCAGACAGAAGGATAGCCCGCATTCCATAGAAGACACGATTCCAACTCCCATAGTTATCAATAGCTTGACACGCTTTGGTGCCACACTGTATCCTGAATCCGGTATCTATGTGATTACTACCAGTGGATTAAGTTCTACGCTCCGTCATATAGAAGTTTAAGTGAATTATTCCAATGTGCTGGTCGTTTATAGAAGCCAGGAATTACATTGTTCTGAAATGCCTTAAAACTTAGGAAAGATTCCGGAACATAAGTGTCAAATTATAGAATTCACTAACTCGGATCTCTCATTATAATTGATTAGCCCATAATAAAAAAAGTCCGTCACGCAGGGGCTGCGTAAACTAATCAGATTTCCCAAGTATAGCTATACAATAGAGAAATCTCCATACGATGCCGAAAGTTACGGAAAGGGCCGAACTAGGGGCGGGAAACTCACTCTCGTCTGTTACCCACCCACATTTAATAAAAATACAAATATCTCAGTTAATATTCAAGATAGAGAATAAATGTATATAACAATATTTATAGTAAATGTAATTTGCAATAAGATTGATTCTATACACTTTTTCGATCCGACGTATAGTAACGGAGATATTTCGAATTTTCGAAAATCCCCCTCTAAACCCCCCCTCCAGCTGGTCCGATTTCAGCCATTAACGAACTTGATCTGTATTTTTACATAAAACGTTTCAATATCGAGTTTGGTTACGATCAAACAAAAATTGCGACCGCTAGACCGTTAACAGATATATATATATATATATATATATATATATATATATATATATATATAGAGAGAGAGAGAGAGAGAGAGAGAGAGAGAGAGAGAGAGAGAGAGAGAGAGAGAGAGAGAGAGATCATCTCCTAGGTCGGATCTTTGGATATTTCAAGAAATGTTTCGAAAATCGTGTCGTGAGTACGACCTCAATTACTGATTTCAAATCTGCTAAAAGAAATTCAGATATTAATTATAAAGAATCTGTCATAAAATAATTCGGCTATGTTGGCAGAGTGACTGCGTTGTGAACCTAACTATTCCTTATGCTCTATATATTTTTCTAGGAAATGTCTTCAATGCAATTAACATCAACCAAGTATTTAAAAGCCACTAAAATGCGTAAACACCGTTCCAATCTCCTGAAAGAATTATAATAAAATTGTTATTTATTAGCGTCAATTTTGTGCATTTGAGGCTAAATTGGACGGGAGCTTAGTTTCCCCTGGCTATAAAAGGGTGATAACCTTCAGACAACTCATCCCAATTAACCTTAGTACTACAAAGTCAATGTTAATAAATAACATATACATGTTCGCAAAGAAACTTGATCTTATTAAGTCGGTCTTATATCTTTTCCAGCCAAATGTTTTGTTTTTGGCTAAACAAAGCACTAAACAAGAAACAAGATAAAGGAACGACACGAAATCAGCCAAAACAATATTAGAAGGACACGTATCTTATTTTTTGTATCTGCAATTATTGCATCCGTCTGTCAGCTGTTGTGTATGTATACGATGCAAAAGTGTCAAACTTCACTGTATCGAATGTTCGGATTGGGACGAAAAGGTCGGGAGCCGGTATAAAATAGGAGATAACATCTTGACACAGTGTATTTTTGCAGAGTGTGTGTGTGAGAGGGAGAGAGAGAGAGAGAGAGAGAGAGAGAGAGAGAGAGAGAGAGAGAGAGAGAGAGAGAGAGAGAGAGAGAGAGAGAGAGAGAGAGAGCCTAACAAAGACAGAGATACTGAAGTACACGTGGGTGGTATTGATCGATGGCAGACTGCCAACAGAGTTTCGGTCCTATCTAGGGAATCATCATCAGCTACTCCCAGGTACAACTGTATCGTCACATTCAATCTCCGAGTCACACCGCGCATCAGGTGTCCACCCCAATACCAAATATACATAATAATATAACAATCCGTATGTGATGAGGGGCGACATTTCGGTAAAATTTATTACCTTTGCTGAGGCCTGCAAAGATACATTTATATTAATAAGAAACGGTGTTGGATTGTTACTTGTTTTTAATGATACTTGATTATAATATATAAGATGATTATTTAGGTAAATTCTATAATATAGTTCGAAATGTAATACATAGAACTACTTATGAACTGAATGGTGTAAAAGATCGGAATACTACAATTAATTCAAATGCTAAATGAAATGTCCATACTCTAACATATAAAACGCTCTTTAGCAATCTATCATAACACTTCTTATTGCCAGTTAAAAAAGTCCGTCACGCAGGGGCTGCGTAAACTAAGCAGATTTCCCACGTGTAGTTTTACAATAGAGAAATCTGCCTAATAACAACGGTAGTAGTAAGAAACCTCTAAACCTAAAACATTATTTAGGGCGTAATAACCCAGTAGTTTCTAGCCCCAAAAAACAGTTAACCTAACCTCTAAACCTATTCACGAGGGATGAATAGTTATAGAAACGGCCGCCAGAGCTCTCGGCGGAAAGTCCGAACATAGCCTACTGGCGACCACACGCAGAATACAAATGCAAATATCTCGGTTAATATTCAAGATACAGAATAAATGTATAGAACAATATTTATAGTAAATTTATATTGCAATAAGATTTATTCTATACAATTTTTCGATCCGACGCATAATAACGGAGATATTTTGAATTTTCAAAAATCCCCCCTCTAAACCCCCCCCCTCCTACTGGTCCGAAATCAGCCATTAACGAAATTGATCTTCCTCCTGGGTAGGATCGATGGACATTTGAAGAAATTTTTCGAAACTCGCATCATGAGTACGACCTCAATAGCTGATTTCCCTTAAGGGAAATCTGCTAATACAAAGTTTATTAACATTTATTGGTCATCTAAATATTTGAGATACAATTGTTATTTTCTGTAAATAGCCAAAACTTTCCTTCGTCTTAACGTAGCTGCTAGTTTTTTACTGCATTCGGCCCATGATTTCAGAACTCTACACGCCAAAACTTCGTGTTTGTTAGGAATATATTTGTAGAAACTGCCTCAACCTTCCATACTTCCGGTTCACGTCCACACTGTTCACGATTAATATATTTGATGATGACCGCTGTAGTAGCTATCCTTATGTGATGTGGTCGTCCGTCACTTAGGTTGAAATAAAAAGTCCGTCACGGAGGGGCCTGGCAAACTAAGCAGATTTCCCACGTGAAGTTATACAATAGAGAAATCTCCATACGAAAGCCTAGCAGTTAATGAAACGGCCGAACTAGCTTTTGGCGGGAAAGTCACTTCCGTCCGTTAGCCGCCCAAATTAAATAAAAATGGAAATATCTCGGTTAATATTCAAGATAGAGAGTATATGTATGTAGCAATATTTATAGTAAATTTAATTTGCAATAAGATTGATTCTGTACAATTTTTTTATCCGACGTATAGTAACGGAGATATTCCGAATTTTCGAAAATCCTCCCCTCTAACCCCCCCCCTTCAACTGGTCCGATTTCAGCCGTTAACGAACTTGATCTTTCTTTTTACATAAAACGACTAAATATCGAGTTTGGTAACGATCAAACAAAAATTGCGACCGCTAGAGCGGTAACAGATAAATATATATTTATATATATACAGTTTTGAACGGACCTCATTTTCGTCATCTACTAGGTAGGATCGATGGACATTTGAAGAAAAATTTCGAAAATACCGTCATGAGTACAATCTCAATAGCTGATTTCCCTTAAGGGAAATCTGCTAAAAACTCAGGCCACTGACTAATATTACTCAGCCTACTTCCTAATATCTTGCTGAATAAATAGCTTACTTTTATTTTTTCACGAAACGTCTTCGCGCCAGATTACAAAAAGTATTGTACAAAATTTATACATTACAGTATAATTGATTACAAAATTAGAATTCAAACTTTGAAAATGATATGGTGCATATTTGTTAACATACATTACAAATACCTAAAAATTTCCTTTGCGACTCAAACAGGTCAAATAATATTGTATACTTTAACCATATATTCTTAATACTTTTATTATTTACGTCCACTTTATGCTACTATGGTTAATCGGGCCAAGTTATCTACATGTCACCACCCTTTTCTAGCCAGGGTGGGTCTAAGGATTTTATTTAATGAGTCCGTCACCAAATAAGTTTGTACTACCCCGGGCTGCAATAAGACGAAGGTCTTCCATGCGAGATTGAGGCCAACGCCTTATAACTCGCACGGCCAACCTGAGCCCCTAATACATTTACATCCAAGTTAGATCATTTTTTTTTAACTTTTTATTCTTTATCTCCCAGATTGTTTTTTAAGTTGAGGTGACACAATTATATTCCTGTCACTACTCACTATGGTATTCAACTTGTTTATTCGTGGATAATCCTTCCTATATAAATTCAATGCCAATGTGATATCAATCCTAACTTAATTATGGCTGGCGTTGGATGCTACATTGATGATCAGTGTAAGTGTAACTCAGCACATCCACTTGATTGAGGCTAACCAATCAAGTAGACGCAGCGATGTTACCTGAACCCGTTTTTTTTTAATTCCTTAACCCCGACTATGAAAAGCATGTCTAAAATTTAATAATAAAATTGGTATTCCTCAATTAATTTAATTTATTTTTTAATTTTTTTTGTCTGTTTTATTTTGTAGAACTAGAAAAGTATTTCCTCCAGAATATTATTTAATATTTTCATTTCGCTAAACTAATTTTCCTAAGGAATTCGAAAGTGTTACTCTAAAGAATGAATCCTACAGGAGGCTTACTCAGTCATTTCAAAAATGTTATGTCTGCCTCTTTATCAGTGTATGGGCTTAGGGGCTGGGGTGAGGAGATTAACCCATGATACAAATCCAAGCAAACATTTTCCTTATCACAGATGACATTGGTATTTTGAAAAAGAAAAGAAAAATCTAACATTATCTATCTTATTCATAACTATCCATTCGTCCATTTTTTAGGAATACTTTTGGTTAAAGTTGGCCTGTGGTTACACATAGATAAGTTGAGGAATGTAGAATAATGAGAGCTAAAATCAAAATTGTAGAGATATACCTTTATGAAGATTGCATTCATTTATTTTTTAAGTACTATGGATATATTCAAGTCTCTTTATGCTCGGTGATTTTTTTTTTTTTTACGAGACTAGATAAAATGACTTAGTCTATAAGAAAAAAATTCTATTTATAAAAAAATCAATAGGATTCTATATAGACAAATTCCATGAAGAGTTTGGCAATCGTTATTTAAGGTTGAGGGGTTAGGTTCAGAAGGAACAATCTCGAAAATGACCGCAGAGTTTTTGAAGGAAGTTGGGATTAAAGAAAATGACTGGCTAGCCCTAACTGAATCGATTATCTTGGATTAGTTAGGAGTAAACCATTACATTTATATATAGTTTTAAATTATTATTAATTTTTCTTTTTTATATATTTATTAGTAGATATTTTTTTTATTTATATTTTTGGCTTAGTTTTTCTCGCAAACATTATTACTTTTATTTTAAATAAACTTTTATTTCATTAACATTTACATTTTTTTTTTGTCATGTGATTGATGATTTAGCTGAGTAATCACCAACTTACCATCGGAGAGCAGCCACACTTCATTCTTTAATAAAGTGTGTTTCTTCTTCTACGAATTTCAATTAAGTGTAGTGTACTGTTTCCATAGATGGCTTGGCCACAGGTACAGGAGCGACTTAACTTTTTGTTAATGTCATTAACCATTCATTCATATTATATGAATACATACCTATGTGTTAGTGTTTGTGAGTACTTCTTGATTGTAGAGGTCTCCTGAGGCAGTGGTATTTTAATGCTTGTAATGTATAAAGCGCAATTTGTACTCTTGCATAAAATAAAATAAAAACTAATGCACCCCAGTCACCGCAAAACCTGTTTGGTATGCACCCGGTATTTCCTACTGCAATTCACTCAAAGCATTCTCATCAAATATTTTAAACCAATGGAATTCACTGATTAGACATTTCAAAACAGTAGTAGAATATATTCAGTTAGCAGCTCTTATAAAACCATTTACATCGAAATTGAGGGAATATTAAGGAGGCAGTGAGGTGAAGAATGCCTAATCTCATCAACCCTTTTTCTAATCGTCACCCAGTGTAGCAAGCACATGGAGGTATAACAAGAATATGATAATTATAGTTTAAGTGTCACCTGCCAAATGGACTGTTCTATATGACCAAACTATACAACGCTTATTTTTTAGGAGTTTACATTAAACTAAAATAAAGTTAAAAGTTCCAAGATATTTCAGTTAGTCATTATTGGAGAAAATTCTTTCTTGATGAATTATTTTATTTCTCTATTTAATGGATTCCATTCAATCTATTTTACAAACAGCCATGACTATTTCAATCAAATAAAACTCCCTGTACAAAAAAAAATAGTGTGTTTTGTTAGTAGAAGTTTATGTATCTAGCTGTTTTTTGAACTTAAAAAGGTAGAAGGAATAAATTTGAGAATATATATATATGTGTGTATGTAACCTCCCAAACTAAAAAAACAAAAAAAAAACAATAAAAACTTAGTAATTCCTCCGTGCCCATTAATGATATAGAATAGTCTTTTTAGCTATTGAGTTCGTACTCTTGATGCGATTTTTAATAATTTCTTATATGTCCATCGATTGATCCTACCTAGTAGAGGACGAAAATGAGGTCCGTTCAAAATTGTATATGTATATATATACAATTTTGAACGGACCTATATATATACATATACATATTTGACTGTTACCGCTTTTCCGGTCGCAATGTTTGTTCAATCGTCACCAAACTCGATATTAAAACGTTTTATGTAAAACAAAAGATGAAGTTCGTTAACGGCTGAAATCGGACAAGTGGGAGGGGGAATTTCGAATATTCGAAATTTGTCTTCAACCAAAAGTTGTAATGCAGCACTCATGCTTAATACTTTAAAATTGTAGACTTTAAATTGTTACGAATGCATTTCCTTCAATATATTAAGCTTCTGAAGTGCTAAATATTGTGGGGAAATGTGCTAAATACGTAGCCATTTTACGACTGGATAATTTTGGGTTTGCCCTCAAGTCCAAGCATTTAATACTCTTTATCAGCTGTACTAGGTGAGTGTGCTTTTATATGGTAAAAATAAATATATAAAAATATAAATTTTTTACGTAGGGGCTACACTAAAAATAAATATTTTAATCTTAACCTGTAGTCGCCAGTAAAAGGATATTATTCTATGGGTATTACAATTTTGTATGTATTATATATAACTTTGTTGGCGTGGTAATGTTGAAATAATTTGAGATTTATAATCACATTTGATTGTAGTCATGGTTACACTTGACTGCACACTAATGGACATAATCAAAATTGTTATATTTCAATTTTTGTCGATAGAAATAATGATATAAGAGATAATTATTTTTTTTGCCAGCGGCCGAAACAAAGAAAACCACAGTTAAAAAAGTGTTATACTAACGAATTCTAGACTGCACTTGTAGATATAGTATTATAATTAGCGACTTCAACATATAGTTAGCGAGGCAGAATTGCACTCATTATGCTCATTGTGTGTTTTTCCACTCCAAAAGTCAGGCATATTATAGTTAAGACGTCAGAGGGCTAGGAAAAATCACTTTAAGGTGACCAAAAAAGTGGGACAATGCCCCTGAATGCGTCCTTGAGCAGCCGCAGCTTCTGGGCTCGTCTTATTTGACAGTCAAGCACCACTGAGACCTAAACGATGTGGGTTTAAAAAATGACGCTATTAGAAGCGTGACTTCACACCGCGTTAAAGCAAACACTTACATGCTGGCTTTATCTCGTGAAATAGTCCCACCGAATAATTGCCATATATTATTATTTATCTTTTTCACTACTTATTTTTTAAAATTTTTGATAATAGAGCACTGCCGCCTGCTATTAAGATTTCTTCAGTGATACTGTAATGTCAGTAACTTTATTTTTCTTATGATTAGCAAAAATACCTCAATAGTCTTCACGATAGTTTTATTTTGTACAGAAATCCAATGAAGGTTACATTCATTCAGGTTTACGGCTATATCTTATTCCTTCTCAACTCCAGGGGGCACAGGTTAGCCATTTGAGCCATGGGGTTGGCCACACGGAGAATATGTGGTGAAATGAGATCACAAGTGTATTATACCAGTACATGGGAAATCTACTTAGTTTTAGCAGATTTCCCTTAAGGGTACTCATGACGCGATTTTCGAAAACTTTCATCAAATCTCCAACGCTCCTACCCTGGAAATGACGAAAATGAGGTCCGTGTATATATATATATATATATATATATGTCTGTTAACACTCTAACGGTCGCAATTTTTGTTTAATCGTCACCAAACTCGGTATTTAATCGTTTTATGTAAAAAGAAAGATCAAGTTTGTTAAGGGCTGAAATCGGACCAGTGGGAGGGGAATTTCGAATATTCGAAATATCTCCGTTACTATACGGTGGATCGAAAAATTGTATAGAACCAGTCTTAAGGGAAATCAGCTATTGGGGTCGTACACATGACACGAGTTTCCAAAAATTTCTTCAAATGCCCATCAATCCTACCTAGGAGATGACGAAAATGAGGTCCGTTCATATATATATATATATATATATATGGGCGCAATTTTTGTTTGATCGTAACCAAACTCGATATTTAAACGTTTTATTTAAAAAGACAGATCAAGCTCGTTAATGGCTGAAATTGGACTAGTGGGAGGGGGGGGGGGGGGTTAGAGAGGGGATTTTTGAAAATTCGAAATATCTCCGTTGCTATACGTCGGATCGAAAAATTGTAGTATAAATTCGATCTTATTGCAAATTCAATTTACTATAAATATTTGTATGTACATTTATTCTCTATCTTGAATATTAACCGAGATATTTGTTTTTATTAAATGTGGGCGGATAGCGGACGAGAGTGAGTAGTCCGTAACTGTTCGGCACTCGTATGGAGATTTCTCTATATCTTTACGTGGGAAATCTGCTTAGTTTACACAGGCCTTGCGTGACGGACTTTTAATTCGATTTTAATGGTTCAATTAAATATATTTGTCTAAAAATAATTGGGAGCATGTCGGATCCAAAGATAATTTATTATCACGAATTACGAATTCAGAAGCAAGTTCTAATAGTGAAAAGATGGATTAGTATAGATTAAGGTGAAAATTGAATTAGTAACATATGATAACTGTCAGGCACTTCATTTTTCTTTATTATTTATTAACGACTACTTTTTGCAACTAAGGCTAATTGGGGCGGGTTATCTACAGGTTACTACCCTTTTCTAGCCAGGGTCTCATTTTTCTTTAGAATTTATGGAAATTCATAAGGATCACCAGGAAATAAAATATGTTGTTTTCAATTTGATTAAAAAGGGTATTATAGTAGGAATTTAGGAGTTTATTAACGTGTGTAAAAGTTGAGTGGTGTGTGTGTGAATGGCGTATACAAAATATAATTTACTTAATTCATCTACGATTTCCATACCCAAACATCTAAAAACAAAAATGAGGCAAATCTAAGGCAATTTCGACAATTGTCCTAAAGTATTCAGTTTCAGGGATATAAAAATATTCATTATTGTGTAATGTTTGTAAGAAATGGTCGAATTTTTATTATACTCTAATGAACGAAAAGCCCTGACATATATATGAGCTGGCACAAACTTAATAAAAAATGTCAAGAGAATATGAAATTCTAAATGAGGCCTAAAACGAATTATGAAAGGTAAAGTAAAACTGTGCATGATGCGGTAACGTAAAGGGCTTACTAGTTTTCTCAATGACGGCCTAAAATTTAAACCTATTTTTTATAGTTGCAATCCCAGCAATATTTACGGAAGTGTTTTAGTGTTATTTGTCTAGAAAACATGAGATCCATCAAAATACTTCACAAAAGTCAAGGCAAAGACAACTGAATTACCTAATTGTTTTAGTATTTCCTTTCGAGCTAGACAGAAAATGAAACAAGTCATTCTAGTGAAAATGTCAAACTGAAGTTACTTACCCCGTCATTCCTCCAGCAATCTTGGGATCATTCCATTACAAGAATTATCCAGGGATGATGTACAATATTACATCCCTATTCTATGCCTCTTTCAGTTATATATAAACACGGAAGTATTTACTTCGTAATCCTGATTTTTGATAGACTTTTCCTAAATAATTATTTATATCGATACTTATCATAAAATAATTTTCTTTTTTTCTAACTATTAGGTCTGTTTGTGATTTAACATGCTATTTGTGGTTTTACAGCTGCCCAATTTCGTAATGGACTTTTAAGGTAATGAAATACTATTCGCCGTAGATTTAAAACATGAATGAATTCTTGTTGTAGTCTTAATTTTTTAGGTTTATATTGAGTAGTGGGTTCAAATCCATCGTACGTATTGCTGGGCATCTGATGCCGTGCTCACCAAATAAAAACGCAATTTCTTTGATAACCGTAGGATAACCCGTGTTGATTAGTCTTAGTTACTCAAAGTGGTCATTTATTTAAAAAGTTATTCGCATTAGTTATTCAGTTATTAAAAAAGATTGTTCGGTATACATTTCTTTATACTTCACGAAAAACAAATCCTGCCATTACAGCTCTCTGAAAAATGAATGTGGCAAAACAAATGTTCATTGATTAACAATAAAAAAAATGTCCAAATATAGATTACTGAATTCACTCACTGGGTGACTCGTGTACGCTTAAGTTAGTTACTGTTCAGTGTATATTATTAAGTTAGGACCTTAAATTGTTACATTTTTAATTAATAAGATGTTTGTAATAAATCCAATAATATTTTTGGGGAAAATGTTGACTAATTGCCACTATTAATGCAGAAAAAATTAAAAAGAAATTGGGCCGAAAGCTGAAATATACATTTTGGTCGACATATCTGGAAAACTAGAACTGAAACTGAAATCTATCTCTATGTTATTTGGAACGTACCTTAACAGATAAGTAAATACAGTATTGAAGTTTAATATCGAAATTACATTTGTATCACACGGCTAATTGGTTTAGGAGTATTGAAAATATCAGCCAGAAGTATCTGGGTGTAAATTGTAGCTGGATTAAAGAGCAAGGAAGTATGACTAAGAAAATATAAATAATATTGGAAAAATTAAGGTTGCAATTTATTGAAGAAATGTTAGGAAAGGCAAATCATTCTAGATTTCACTCTAATTACAATTCGATGTAATTTTAGGTAGTAATAGTTATTTGAATAGCAATAATAGTTTACCTTTCACAAGCCTTATAATGAAAGCAAGGGGAGAAATGTTAAATCTGAATAATTCAGTATGTAGAACTGAAGGCCTATGGATATGCTCCTTATGTAATATGAATGAATTAGAAAATACATATCATTTTATAGCAGTATGCCCAGTGCTTAGTGAATTTAGGAAACAGTTCCTTGGCTCATCAAAATTTAGCCAAAATTAATTTATTTCGTTTTTGCATGGCAAAGATTGGCAGGCCCTTTATAAATATCTATGTGTTGCACAGAGATATAGGAAGTTCTAGTAGTTAGTATAATGGAAAGGTCTTTATATTTATTAATTTTTTTTTCTTTTATTTGTAAAAAAATATTAACAATAAGTTTATATTTTATTGATTTTTAAAGATAGAATTCTTATAAAAGATTATTTGTTTTATTTAGAATATTGTAATGTTATCTGTATATATCTATATAGCAATAATCAATCATGCTAATTAATAATTTAGTAAATAATGGCCGAACTCAACAGACGGACTTATGAGTCCATGTTTATGTATGTTATATATAGTAAAAGGAAAAATATTGTTATGATAACTTAATTGTATATTTAATTTGTAAATTATTTCAAATTTCAAAATAACCATACTTTATTATTATTGTTATTATTACATTTGTATCACACAAGTATGAGTTATGGAAATAAATAGTTAAAATTAAAATTCTTGTGAGGTACTCTGTTTAGAGTGTATTAAATTTGAAGGTAGAAGATTTTGTTAATTAATAGTATTATTAAAAGTACGTTGGACAATTAGTTCTAAGGGCGTTCATAAAATGACCTCAAAGAATTTCATTCTTCTGAAATTTTCCAATTCACCTTGACTCACATTCTTAGCTTGTTCCTATCCTACTTTTCTCCATTCTTGTCTTGGTTATCGTCGCTTTGAAAAGCTACCTCTTTGTTTAGTCTGCCATCTAATCTATGGAAGTGTAAACACGATGGCAGATAAGCCATTCATCCCTCGGCTCTATTAATGCCGCAGGGGTTTACAAGGTTGAAAAAAGAATGTCATAAAGAAGCGCTAAATATATCGTCAATTAACTTTTTGAGGAAAGATTCCTGAAGAAGTGTTATTTTCGTTGAGGCGGACGGGAGAAAAAACTGAGGAGGTCTACGGCTTAGAGGATAGAAAAAACTAGGAGCCTGCATGAGCAGTGAATATCAACCGTTATATTATTAAGCGGGATAATAAAAAGAATATATAATAAAAAATATAAACTAAAAAATGGGGGTCGATAGAGGTCGAGTAACTCTCTTTTGTGAGGGCAAAAGGGATAAAAAATCGTATTGATTTCACGTCGTCCTCAGTCCATTCAGTCTCTTATTGAAAATATTGTAACAGGATATCTTTATTGATTCTCGTTGAGATTAAAAATATGTTTGATTTCCTTAAACATTCATCTTAAATGTTTGAAATGTGTTTAATTCAGTATTTTATTTCTCACATATGTAGCGTAATGTTTATATAGTGGGAATTGGGAAGGTCCTATACTTTCGATTCCCGAATCGAGATGGAAGATTTGTCCTTTTTTTATTGTGGCCAATATGACGTATTTGCATGTGTCTCACAAATTAATAGTTCAATGAAAACCATATTAAGGTATTTAACGTTGGCATGAAGTGGTTCATGATATACCTACCAGCTCATTGTTAACATGGCTTGCATAGGAGTAGGAGTTAACTGATAGCCAAAAACTAAAATATGGAAATATCTCGGTTAATATTCAATAAAGAGAAAACATGGATATAACAACTTTTATAGAACAACACATTTTCAATAAGTTTCATTTTTAGGATTTCTCGGTCCGACGCATAACAACGGAGATATTATGTTATCGAACCCCCCCCCCCTCCACTCTAATGCGATTTTAGCAGTTAACGAACTAGATATTCATGTTTACATAAAACGTTTGTATATCGAATTTGGTAGAGCGTTAAAAGACAAATATATATATATATATATATATATATATATATATATATATATATATATATATAGGGTGTCCCCAAACCAAACGGCCAAACTTTAGGGATCGATAGAGGATCGAAAAACTAAAACAAAAAGCCCTCTGGCATATGCCTCGTTTTTGCTTCGTTTTCGAGAAAATCACAAAAAACTAAAAATAGTTGTGCAAAAACTAGTTAAGGCCAATGGAAGAGCGGATTTTATTCCTTGAATGAATTTTAGCAATAAATGTTATTCCAATACAATTATTGTATTCTAATATTATACTAACAGGAAGGTAATTGAAAAAAAAAATATTTTTTATTAAGAAAAAATAATACTTTTTTATTCAAATATTCGTAGTATAAAAAAAATTACCTATTTAAAGTAGATAACATTATGAACAATAACTGAAGATTAAAACATAAAAAAAGATTAAAAATTTAGAAAATTAATAAAATAATTAAATATTCTTACTTGGAAAACATAAATGTTTCAGTTTTTATATGGGTCTACCTTAGTGAGAAAAAAAACCTGAAAATTTTGAAGGATTTACCTTCTCTAAAATTACATTTTTAATTTCTAAAGCGTTAACGTAAATGTTGTTGGAATTGCTGGCCTCTCGTTGCAATAAACGCATCACATCGCGTACTCACAAATCGCACTGCATCTAAACATTTTTCTGCGGTGAGCTGGTTGCAAACCATTCTGATGCGCTCGATGAGGTCATCCCTTGTGCGGACGGGCTCTCGGTAGACATTTTCTTTCACGTATCCCCACACGAAGAAATCTAGTGGCGTGAGGTCCGGAGACCGGGGAGGCCAAGGCACCGGCCCACCTCGTCCTATCCAGCGACCTGGATAGTTGATGTCCAACCAGGCTCGTACGGCCCTTCCGTAATGTGCAGGGCAACCATCGAGTTGAAACCAGCTCTCAAGCCTTGTTTCCAAAGGGATATCTTCCAAAAGTGCCCGTAAGTCATTCTCCAGGAATAGATGATAACTTTCAGCGTGAAGTCGAGCAGGTAAAAATACGGGACCTATTATGCGATTATAACAAAGACCGACCCACACGTTTACAGAAAACTCATGCTCATTCTCTAACAGCGCGGGGATTTTCATGTGCCCAAAGGTGGTAGTTTCTTTGATTGAATATGCCCGGAAGATTACTTCCGAACTTAAGTTTACATCGTTTTGCAATTGTTCTTTGTACCAAGTACAAAAATTTAATCGGCGGGGATAATCAGCGGGTATTAAATTTTGTACCTTTTGTACATGGTAAGCATGCCTGCGGTCAGCCCTTAATGTGCGCCAAATGGTTGTCTTTGGTATGCATAGAACTGAAGCAGCTCTCCGGATGCTTGTGTCAGGGTTGGTATTGAAGTGCCTCAGTATCCTCTCCCTCCGCCTCAGGTCGGCTTCCATCGGAGCCTGCATACGGTTTCCACGACGATTACATGAGAAGGACCCAGTCTCTCGAAGCCTTCTGAAAATGCTAGTAAAAACACCTCTGTGTGGGGTTTCTCGGTTAGGAAACCGTCTGCGATATTCCCGAACTGCCTGACGTGCATTGCCATCGCAGAATCCGTAGACGTAGACTATGTCCGCGTATTCAGCGTTGGTAAATTTAGCCATATTTGTTGACTTCACTGAACAGTACTAGCAACACCACTAATGTGAGAATGCGATGCTGGATTCCCCCCAAAAAGGATTAAAATGATAGTAAACATTTTAATCCTTTCTTTTTAAGTTTAAACACTCAACCTAGACGGTTTATTGATAAGGAAAGCGTGAGAATATTCATGTTTTCTAAATTTACTCCTCGTAAATTAAAAAATTAAGCTTACTCAAAAAGCCAATAGTTTTTTGTAATTTAAATACATTATTAAAAAAAATACACTTTTTGCACAACTATTTTCAGTTTTTTGTGATTTTCTCAAAAACGAAGCGAAAACGAGGCATATGCCAGAGGACTTTTTTTCTTAGTTTTTCGATCCTGTATATATATATATAAACTATTGAATGAAACTCATTTTCGTCATCTCCTGGGTTGGATGGATGGACATTTGAAGTAATTTTTTAAATAGCCCATCATGAGTACTGTCTCAATAACTGATTTCTCTCATGGGAAAAAATGATGGAAAATGACTTCTCTGTCACGAGTACGTAGTTTTAATATTTAGTTTCACAATCTTTTATTTTCAGTAATATTTTGATATTAATGGGGCATATTCATGGCAGTTGGAAGTCCCACTAAATAAAATCCCATGTTGAGCTAATTATTTCGGTCAGGCCTTCAACGACACGTCATAGACACCATAACTGCATTTTGTTTCTTTGGTGTCTGTTTGTTTGTACATTTGTTTGTTTGTTTGTTGCCTTTTCACGCATAAACCGTTCAACCGAATTTTATGAAACTTAGTATGTACATTACTACTAACCCAACTTAGACTTTAGGCTATATTAATATCCTCTGAGCCGAACAGGTGTGTCCAAGAGTCTTCCAAGAGTGTTCACATTAGGTCCAACGGCAACCTTTTGACAACTCTGAATGTCAGATCCTCAATTATGAAGGTCAGCCTTTCGAGCCTGCTGAATCCTCATCAGCACAAGAACATATAAGTGTTTTGTAGGGGTTTGTAACAACGGCAAACTTTTCCTATTTCCGTTCAACTAATAATCAGGTTTTAGTATGATTGGGAAATAGTTGTCCACTATATGTTCTTGTTTCTTTAGATATTAGAGAGACTCAAACATGAACTTCTATTTTAAATCTATCAGTCTTAATGTAGCTAGATAAAAAGTAATGATTAGCCCTAGACAAGAGAGAGAAATATGGGCAAACCTTAGTTGTATTTAGAGGGAATCGATATTTTCCCTTTATTAGTAGATTACAATTTTTATTTTTTTTGAAAATTATACTTTTCTGTTTTCAAAGCCCGTCTTATTTAATAGACTGCACCGCCATACCAACAATAAAGTCTAATACCTATAGTCTTCAAACATAATTATATAGCGTGATATAACAAGCCAATGTTTGAGAATACTATTAAAATGTACCCACCACAGGATAGAATAGTGTATTTTAAAATATTTAGCGGTTACTGACGAACCTATATTCTGTGATTTTAGAACTAGAGACTACAAGTAGTGTAGCATCTATTTTCCACTGAATGTTCATTTAAAATCTAATAACAGTATACATTTCATCTACAACTAAATATATAAGGAATGTTTTAATACTTTTTTATAAAACAACATTCGTTAGACTTTTCTTTATGGTTTATTTTTCGAGAAATCTTAATCAACAAGAATCATTAAAACTTGAAAATATACTTGTTAACTAGGTTTAGTTTTAAAGTCCTAAACAGTTAAACAGTTCGTTCATTTACGATCGTTCAATGATAGAGGAAACCGAGTACAAATGATAATTACTGTAGGTATTAGAATCATTAAGGTGTGCCAGCTATTTACAGCGCCGTCTTTAACGTCATTAGAGTAGCGGTAAAACAATGGGTGTAAATCAGCGACCCAGAAAGGGGGCTGGTGAAGGGGATGATTCACTGCCGATCGTAAAACTCCGGACGATGGGAGCAGCTCTGGCAGTAGACAGGACGGACTAGGGCAGATAGCTGAGGGCGGGGTCAATCACCTGAAAATGTCCTCAGGCAAACCCGAAAAGAGGGGAGACGAAGTCTTCAAAGAAACGTCAGCGGACACAGGAAGACTTTTCCTGAAACCTGTTGCTCCACAGACACGGTTAAGATGCAGACAGACGTTTGCATCGACTGTGAACAAAGCCCCACATTCTGCTCCGTGACCTCTGCAGAGGTAGCTATGAGTCGCAAAAAGTGACTCATCACAACGGAGAGGAAGTGAACCGGGATCATAAAACGTCGAAGAGAAACTCCCCATTACAGTGTCATGAGGAAGAATGGGGTCTATAACTCCTTGAAATTCACAGCTGGCGATAACTCAAAGGTCACTTCGGAATCACATGGGCGGAAACTCACAGGCAGAAAAGCTGTTAGGATGGCTAACCCTGGGAAACATGGGCGAGAAACACTTCTCATAACTGTACAGATGAGACCACAGCTTAGACGAGTAGCAAAGTCAAGCAACGCCAATGAGAGATCAGCAACAAGAGGTCTCTGAGCAGAAGAAAAATCATGATTGCCTGACTCAACCATACTCCTTGGGATTGTGCAAACCTTTACCTTAGCACTGCCACGAAACCTAGATTGCAACTTACATTCAAAAAATAGTAACCAACGTAGTTTAACGTGAAAACCATTTTACCTTAATAAAAAGCATTAGGAATGGAAATTCATCGTGAAGGTTCGTACAGTGCCTGCAATTTTTATCTACTCACGACCATTACAGGTGGTGGCCAAATATTACCATAATTGGGAAAGAGCGGTCTAGTGACTGAAAGATCTTTATAGCAGAATCGGTGAAAATTCGCATCGTAGATAGAATTTCATAATTATTTACCTCAAGGAAAATCCAGGCGGAAATCTATTACTAGCAGAATAACCTATTCATCGATTGCATTCTATATTTAAAGAGCTACGAACTAAGTTTGGACCAATACGTTACTGCAGGGAATCAGCATGGCTACACAACAAGGATCTGTCACATTCTGAAAAGGAGAAATCTCTTTCCAGAACTACTATAAAGGGCATAATAACCTAGTTGTTGATTTCCCAAATCATATTAATCCTAATCCTAAACTTTATCCAGAGTGTAGTAATGAAATTAAAGGGAACGCATACATTCATAAGCTTAAAACATTAATAAACAAATTAATTTTTTTATTGAAAATGAAGGAGACAACAAACGTTATTATTATTAAAAATATGTAAACAGTTTTATAAGTTGGCAGTCTAGGCAGGTGGTTGAGTAAAATGTCCATGCAGCCTCAATAACATTTTTTTCAGACACAGCGCACTTTCGATGCAGTTCATCATAGCCAGTGCCCTAACATCCTGGATGCTGGATGCTGCTGTAAGTGTGACCGTTTTACTCATCCTCTAATTGTTTTCGTTTTGGTTATATGTCCAGAATACGTTTAATGTTTAATACATGAATTCGTACATTCGGCTCAAACGACTAAGCAGCCTAAAAAGTTAGTGGGTACATATTCAACCAATTAATACTGAAAATGATTTATTTCTTCATGCACTAGTTAACGTGATTTTTTTCCATTATTGTGTTTTAATATTACATATATGTATTATTTATTAATATTTACATAATTTAATAAACTATTATGTTGAGATATGCAAATAGTTAAAATTGTGGTTTGTGCATCATACCTATTCCATGCGACTAGACTGACCATTCTTAAGTAGGTTAGAATTTTACTGATAATTCTTGAAGTATTACATTTCAGCGAAGAATGCACGGCTTCGCCTCAGTATAAACAAAGAAAAGATGGAGTACAAGGCATTGCAATCGAATTGGTAATAACATAAAATACTACCTTTTTTGTGGACTGTACGTTTCCTACTTGTGCATCATTTATGTGCCTGAGATGAATGGCTACGAAGAGGAATAACATAGAGTTTCACATTGAGCTGAATTATTGGAGGGATGAGATGCTTCTGTGGCCACCATTAAGCTGTACCACTCATCAATCTTTCTTGGTGAAAAACCAACCTAATCATATGTTTCTTACATAGGGAATCAAAGTATACATTTGTCACAAAAAAAGGTAATCTAAATACAATGGTTAGGGAACTAAAAGGATTACTTAATTCTACTTAAACTTCTGTCATTCGACGGGAGTTTCAGTTTGACTTACTTGAGTTAACAAGTTACAGCTATGTCCTTGGAATGATTCATTCTTTGTATAAAAAATAACCAAATGTATATTAAAAGAAACTGATGGCTAGCAGGGTAATGTCTATGTGGGAGAGACCCGACTTAACATGACAGTTTGAATAAAAAAAACATTTGTCTGAGAAAAAGATGTAGGGCTGTGTTTCTTTTGACTGTCACTCTTCTTCAGGAGTACACACATCGACTAGACATCTTTTTCTGTTGGCATCCTCATCCATACCAACATCTGAACTGACAATAATAACTAGATGAACAGATGTATTTAGTGCGTTGTTTATTAATAAATGTATTTAAAAACGTTATGAATTAAACAAATCGATGACTACTGAAAGATGTACTGTACAAAAGTCCGTCACACAGGGGCTGTGTAAGCTAAAAAGATTTCTCGGTTGGGGGTTACTGAAGGTGAAAAACAAGAAAGAAAGATTACTCGCTTAATACTAGGATTACGAAAAAATGCATAGAGCATCAATAGTTTAACAGGATTGGTCCTGTGACATTCTACGATCTGACTCAATATAACAGAGATGTTTTGAATTGTCGAATTCCCCGCCTCTAAAGCCTCAATATTAAAGGTCTTCAGCCAATAACGAATATGATCTTTACTGTTGATAGAAACAGTCAATGAGAGAATAACGTAAAATCTATTGTCATAACGTCATAACACAACGAGTTTGCATGTATATCGCACAATAAAGGTCCCTTAAAAACAAATTTTGGTATTTACACTTGAAATAATTTGGTAATAATGGCATAACACATTATTTATTTTTTTTAGACTGGTGGGTTTACTGAAGCTTAAAAACTAAAAAATTAAAAAATGATGGTTAATATTCATGATAGAGAAAATATGTATAGAACATTATTATTATTATTATTCACGTCCACTTTTTGAAACTTAGGCTAATTGGGACGGGTTATCTACAGGTTACCACCCTTTTCTAGCCAGGGTGGGACTTGGGATGTTATTTAATGAATTCCGTCACTAAATAATTTCCTTTGCCCAGGCAAGAATCGAACTCGCCACTCTAGGTTTACCATGTGAGATTATGGCTAACGCTTTAACACACATGGCTAACCTGAGCCCCTATAGAACATTAAATTTGAAATAAAATTGCTTACATACAATGTTTCGATAAGACTAAGAATAATGGAGATATTTGGAATTTTTGAAATTCCTCTCCTCTAACCCTCCCCCCCTTTCCCTTGTCGGATTTCAGCAGTTAACGAACTTGATCTTTTGTTTTACATGAAACTCTTTTATATGGAGTTTTGGTAACGATACGACAAAAATTGCGACCGCTAGTGTGGTAACAGACAAGTTTGTATATATAATTTTGAAAGGACCTCATTTTCGTCATCTCCTAGATGGACATTTGAGAAAAATTGCGACATGAGTACAACCTCAATAGCCCTTAAGGGAATTTCTCTCACGTTCATAATCACAATTATAATTATACAATTAAGAGTATAAATATACTCTCAAAATGGGATTATTTAAGTTATAAAATTATAGCCTTTTACAACAAACCTGATGTTCTCGTAATTGACAAGGGTAGAATATCAGCTGATACATCGCTGTCGATATGATGAGAATATTCCTATGAAAATAAGAAAATTCTCTTATATCTTTCGAAATAAGAGACCTTTACAAACAAGATTCTGTCATTGTCACCGCAATCGTAATACCAAAAAATGACTTAATTTCAAAAAACACAGTTAACTCTACAAAATATTCAAATAGGTCAGAACAACTAATAAGTCCCCATAAGTAAGTTTATGTTTATTACTTTCATTAAACGCTCCAAGAATTGTTCAAAAATTATTGAATTCCTATTAAGATAACAAAGAATAAAGACATACTCAACGAGTTTCGTTACGAACCCCGCTATAATATTATCCAATAGCCTGATAGTAAAAAGAGAAAATAAAAATAATAATGTCATAAAATACCGCTACGTCTCTTCCTTTTCCAGACAGGTCGTTCTGTTTCATATCTCAACCCGCTGCTCGACCCCTGGTCAGCCAGACACTCCTCGGATCTCTTGAGCATCAACTGGATAACTATTGTCCCACCTGTTGTTTTCATCGAAACCAGTATACCAGAGATAATTTCATTCGAAGTTTCTCATACAGGTCTAATATTCCTGTGTGGCCTCTGTGACGAAAATGCGATCTTTCTAATAGTGAAACTTGCCATTCAGTGACCCTATTGCGGATGACAATTTCATCCGGTCCATTTGTACATTGTTTCAGTTATTTCGTAGACACCGTTTAGTTCTTAAATGGAATTATTTTTTATCTTCCGTTTTTTTTTACAAAGTGACATACTCAATAGTCTGTCTTCAGTTACATAAGCTGTTTTTTTTCCAACCCGCCACCTATCATGCTCAGTGCTTTAGTTTTTTGACAACAATAGAATATAAAAACGTCCGTCACGCAGGGGCCGCGTAAACTAAACAGATTTCCCACGGGAAGGTTAATAACAGATAAATGTACATAATGGTAATACCACCATGTATGTGTAAAATAATTTTTTGTTGAAAACAATATTTGGTATCTTTTTATTAAAGTGGTTCATGATATAACAGCTTATTATTAATATAACGCGAGTAGGAGTGGGGATTTTCTGAAATCGGAAAACTATAATATCCATATATCACGGTTAATACTCATTATACATAATATATGCATATAACAATATTTTTATTACATTTAATTTGCAATAAGAATGGTTCTATACACTTTTACGCTCCGAAGTATAGTAACGGAGATATTTCAAATTTTCAAAATTCTCCTACTCTAAACTCGCCCTCACTCAGGTCCGATTTCAGCTGTTAACGAACTTGATGTTTCTTTTTACATAAAACGACTAAATATCGAGTTTGGTAACGAGCAAACTATATTTGCGACAGCTAGAGCGGTAACAGACAAATATTATATACAATTTTGAACGGACCTCATTTTCGTCATCTCCTAGTTAGGATTGGTGGACATTTGAACAAAATCGCGTTATGAGTACGATCTCAATAGCTGATTTCCCTTAAGAGAAATCTGCCAAAATCATATGAAGGGCACTTAGAAAGAACGATCAAAGCCACTGAAATTATTTGTTCATTTGAACCTCTCAAATAGAATATGGCCCTTTGAAACATGCAACAATATTTATTGTTATATCTGTAATTGGGAATCTGGTAAATAATTTATAAAAAATTAAAAGACAAAATATTTCAGGTTACTGACACATGTAAGCTATGACTAATTTAATAAAATTAATGCACATGGACGGAATAAAAACACCACACATACATTCCGTCATCTAAAAAGTTGAATTAATATTTAAAAACAATAATTGTTGTAGTGAATTAATTCTGGTTTTTCTTCTTGTCGATCTTATCACACTGGTCCTTGCCTTCATTTTGCATTCATCCTGTACTCTCTAGATTTACATATAGAGGCAAATTATGCCTATTGGCTGTCATGAATTCATACCTTGTTCTCTTCCCGGTTTGGTCCTCTCATCTTTTCCGCTTTCCGGCTCTCTAGTTGTGCGGGCACTGGAATTTGTATTTCACCAAAAACTGAGTACAACAAGAAAGCAGCGGTCGAGCGCAAACTGATATTATCATAAAGAGACGTTCTTAGAGATGTGTCTTAGATATCGAAGATATCACAAATTAATTCTATTACAAGTACTCCGCAATCGGGCTCAAGTCGTCCTGTTGCTCTTTCGTTGAATTTGAGAGGATCACGAGTTGTACTCTCAACCTGAGATAGGTTGACGATGGATACGATTTTCAGGAAATGGTTTCTTAGAAGTTACTTGTCAGAGATGCAATGGGCTATCATAGTAGCTGCTGCTCCCGGATCTCCGTCAGAACAACAAGACAAATCCATTTTCTGAGCTTTATTGCAAACTTGTTAAATTGTGACATTATAAGGTTGTTTCCATGTTGTGCATGATTCATCTTGATACCTTCCCGTCAGATCCAGGAACGACATAACATTCATTTAAGGTGATAATGGCAGGAAAATAAACCGTCATTCCAAAAGACCAAAGTCATCAGAATAAGGAACGACCTTCCAACTCTACTAAGATACTAATACAATTTGAACTAATCGTATATATGGGGATCCCAGGGCTTCCCAAGACAACATACCCAAAGATTTATACTTTACTTTGGGCTATAATGAATCGTAATCACTTCCAATAAATTCATCAAATCCCAATTTGGGGACCTATAGAAAACATAATGACATGTAGTACATCATTGGAAACCGTTAGTTCAGAAGCTTTGAACTTTATTTTAATACCGAAAATTATTAATATCATAATAATTATTGTTTCCAGGGACTAAACTCATATGAGTTATTTTATCTTGGTTGTCAAGTATCCATCTCTTATCTTCACCACAAGTGGAAATTTGTAATTCACTAGCATAACTGGGCAGCATTGGATTTAAAGATATTTCTAGAGTATGAGCGATGTTTTCTTAATATGATAAATTTAACGGAAATAAAGTGAAATTCTAACATTTACAGATATTTTTGCATCTGTTCGACCGCAATGAAGGTGAGAGTGCCAATGTACCAACTTGGCAGGCGTGGCTGGAGCGGATGGTTCGTGCGGTCGACCCAATCTCGATCAGGCAATTCAGTTAGATATTTAGCAAGGAGATGGATGCATTTCGTCAGTGTCACCCATTTCTGATGTGTTATCTCGCTTTTACTTTTCAATGGCTTCTGTTACAAGGTCTGCTTAACGTAAAACATATTCTTCTATGAAATCCTCTATGGAAGAGGCATTTAAAGAAGTATGACAGACTTAGATCTTATTAGAATGATTCTAGGACAATCTTGGAGGTCGACAAGTGCAAGACTTGTCTAGACTTCTAAATTCTAAACCAAGAATAAAACCTGGTCATCCTATGTCTCTTTTATTGTATACTATTTCAGATTGAGGATTAGAGGCAGTATAATTTCAAAAATAATCAATGTTTTCAAGAAATGGAAGTTAAATACAAAACATGTCGCAATTGGTTTTCCTTGTGATTTTTATCTTCAGTTATCATTAAATGTGAAGAATAAATTGGAGGTTTACAACATTCAATTTTATCCACCTGTTAACTTCTTTCAAGACAGCTCTCATCCTGAATTTTCTACCTTAAAAATAGAAAAAAAAATAGCATGAGAAACATTTTACATTACAGTATTTTTAAAACATTATTCGAAACATGAAGTACAGTCATTGCAGTTAATTAAAAACAAAAAAATGAAGAGAACCAGCCCTTCATGAAAGTAAAAAGAATGTTAACACGTGACTAACAGTAGTTATGAAAACCAAATGAAATAATATTCTTACCAGATGTTCCCATTGGAAGTCAAAAATATTCCAATCATTATCACCAATTAACTAAAAAGTCCGTCACGCAGGGGCTGCGTAAACTAAGCAGATTTCCCACGTGAAGCTATACAATAGAGAAATCTCTATACGAGAGCCGAACTAGCTTTTGGCCTGAAACGTTCATTATCGGCCCACATTTAATAAAAATGCAAATATCTCGGTTAATATTCAAGATACAGAATAACTGTATATAACATTATTTATATAATTTCCAATAAGATTGGTTCTATACAATTTTTTGATCCGACGTATGGTAACGGAGATATTTCGAATTTTCAAAAAACCTCCCCTCTAAACCCCCCTCCCACTGGTTCGATTTCAGCCGTTAACGAACTTGATCTTTATTTTTAGATAAAACGACTAAATATCGAGTTTCGTAACGATTAAATAAGAATTGTGACCGCTAGAGCGGTAACAGACAAATATATATATATATATATATATATATATATATATATATATATATAGTTTTGAACGGACCTCATTTTCGTCATGTCCTGGGTAGGATGGATGGACATTTGAAGAAAAATTTCAAAAATCGCGTCATGAGTACAACCTCAATAGCTGATTTCCCTTAAGAGAAATCTGCTAAAACAAAAATTCACCAATGATTTTTTACTGTGAATAGTTTGTTTTTTTTACAGTTGAATAATATGGGAATAGGAAGAGGCATCCTGGCTAACTAGGCCTCATTTAATTAAAAAATTTATTGGAGAAAATTAACTAACTATTCCTTTGCTATCCATTGTTAGAATATCTAAGATTACTTTAACTTTGACTTAACTATTGTCATGCGGGGGGCTCAGGTTAGCCGTGTGAGTTAAAGCGTTGACCTTAATCTCACATGGTAAACCTAGAGTGGCGAGTTCAATTCTTGCCTAGGCAATGGAAATGATTTAGTGTCGAAATTCATTAAATAACATCCTAAGTCCTACCCTGGCTAGAAAAGGATGGTAACCTGTAAGTAACCCGCCCCAATTAGCCTGAGTTGCAAAAGATGGACGTTAATAAATAAAAATAATAATAACTATTGTCATGCCCTGAACTACTTCAACAACCACAAAAAGTAAATACTAAGTGGTGATATGCCGCCTAAGAATTGGCCGCACACGACTCACACTACAGTACCTGATGAAAAAGGGGACCCTCCAACCAACATTGCTTATGGAATAAAGCTCACAGTTGCACATAGTTACATAGCAGAAGATATGAGAAAAGAGACACTCGGTATGCCGTAAGCCGTAATACTTGCGTGAGATAGCAACTCTATAGTAAAACTATTAGAATCCTTATTAATTACGGGGCTTATTTCGAGTCAAGTAATTAAACTAGGGCTTCATCACATGAAGGTGAACAAAATTCTAAGCGTGGTGAAGGTCTTATGAAGACAAGAGATGGATACTTGACCACCAAGATAAAATCATGCAAAATTTTCATTCTTCTGAAGAAAAAAAACAATTTTAAAGTTTGTGAGTGATGCACAACACAAAAGCATTTCTTACAGAGAGGACTCTGTGAAGGAAAAAGTCCTCTTCTTGGCTGTCACGCAAAATAATTCCAATAATGGAATAATCAGGACTGAGTTAATTTATGTTCTGAAATGGAAGGTAGGGATATCATGTTCATGCGGGTAACATCTCACAGATACGTTTTTATGAGCATGAACGCCGACAAAGAAACCAACGATTCTCGAACTTCATCATGCAATATTATACTGGGGAGAACTACTTAGAGACACATTGCGGTTATTTTTTCTTTGGTTGCCCTATAAGTACTGGCAGACAACATAGACTTCATCCGACTGTTGGCTGCATCTCGCATGCAACCAATCTTTAGAAGCAACGACGTAAAGAAGTATGAATAGGTCACTCAGTAAGAAACAATACTTACGTACTTACTGAAGGACCTATTTGAGTCTAAATTAATAGTGAAAAGAACAGTTTCGAATTCATAAGGTGAAGAATATATTAAATAACATAATAAAATTTAAAATTATAGTCAACGTTACGTATAAACTATTGATATTGGTTGAAACGTAAGATGTTTGATTTAAAACTAATCTAAAACAAAAATATTGATAAATCAATAGACAGATTTGGCACATTATTAAAAAAAAAAATCCCGTCACGCAGGGGCTGCGTTAACTAAGCAGATTTCCCACGTGCGTTGCGTATTTGCATTTATCTCAAAACGTAATTGTTCATTGATAACAATATTTGGTATTTAGACTTCAAATATAAGTGTTTCATAACATAATTGAACGTTATTAATATGAGATGAGTAAAAGTAAAAAAATGCAAATATCTCAGTTAATAATCAAGATATTGAAAATATGTACATAACATAATTTAAAGAACATTACATTTTCAATAAGATTGGTTCTATAAAATATTTCGACCCGACGCATTATAACGGAGATATTAGGAATTTTCGAAATTCTCCCCCTCTAAAACCCCCTCCCTCTTTTCCGATTTCAGTCGTTAACGAACTTGATCTTTCTTTTTGTATAGAACAATTATATATCAAGTTAGGTAACGATAAGACAAGAATTACGACTGCTAGAGCAGTAAAACACACATATATATACATATATATATATATATATATATATATATATATATATATATATATATATATATATATATTTACAGTTTTGAACGGACCTCATTTTCGTCATCTCCTGGGTAGGATCGATGGAAAATTGAAGAAATATTTCGTAAATCGCGTCATGAGTACGTCCTCAATAGCTGATTTCCCTTAAGGGAAATCTGCTAAAAAAGTCCGTCACGCAGGGGCTGCGTAAACTAAGCAGATTTCCCACGTGAAGTTTTACAGTAGAGAAATTTCAGAATAGAGAGTCGAACAGTTACAGGAACGACCCGAACTAGCTCTTGACGGAAACTCACGACTAGACCCGAAGTTAGCCGATCCATCTCAGAAGCTGAAAACAGAAAAATGCAAATATCTCGGTTAATATTCAAGATACAGAATAAATGTATATACCATTATATATAGTAAATGTAATTTGCAATAAGATTGATTCTACATAATTATTCGATCCAACGTATAGAATACGAAATATCTCCGATTTCGAATTTCGTAAATCGCGTCATGAGTACGTCCTCAATAGCTGATTTCCCTTAAGGAAAATCTGCTAATGACTCGTGGCTCAATTTGAAACCGAAATATACCATTAGAAAGAATACAGGTAAAAGAAGAGTTTAATTACTGCCAACAGTTAAAGCAAGCAATGTACGAGAAGTAAGGAAATGCAAGTGCGTCCAACCTTACTAGGCATCTCCAAACTTAAAGATAAAACCTTAAAAGATAGGCGAAACTCACTTCAGGCCCCACAGCTTCGAGAGTGTTACTCCAACAGATCAACAATACAATTTGGGACAAATCGAGGGGAAACATGAATCTTTGAGAATTTTTATGTGTTTAATGTAATTTGGACATGCAAGTAATGTTCCTACTAATGCCATTTTAGAAGATTTCCGTGAAGGGAAATCAGCTATTGAGGTCGTACTCATGACGCGAGTTTCGAAAAATTTCTTCAAATGTCCATCGATCCTAACCAGGAGATGACGAAAATGAGGTCCGTTCAAAATTATATATATATATATATATATATATATATATATATATATGTATATATATATATATATATATATATGTCTGTTAACGCTCTAGCGGTCGCAATTTTCGTTTGATCGTTACCAAACTCGATATTTAAACGTTTTAGAGGGGAGGATTTCCGAAAATTCAAAATATCTCCTTTACTATACGTCGAATCGAAACATTATACAGAATCAATCTTATTGGAAATTAAATTTACTATAAATAATGTTATATACATTTATTCTGTATCTTGAATATTAACCGAGATATTTGCATTTTTCTGTTTTCAGCTTCTGAGATGAGATCGGCTAACTTCGGGTCTAGTCGTGAGTTTCCGTCAAGAGCTAGTTCGGGCTGTTCCCGTAAGTGTTTGAATCTCTATTCTGAAATTTCTCTATTGTAAAACTTCACGTGGGAAATCTGCTTAGTTTACGCAGCCCATGCGTGACGGACTTTTTATTTATTAACGTCCGTTTTTTGCAACTCAGGCTAATTGGGGCGGGTTACTTACAGGTTACCATCCTTTTCTAGCCAGGGTGGGACTTAGGATGTTATTTAATGAATTTCGTCACTAAATAGTTTCCATTGCCCAGGCAAGAATCGAACTCGCCACTCTAGCCTTACCATGTGAGATTAAGGTCAACGCTTTAACTCACACGGCTAACCTGAGCCCCCCCGCATGACAATAGTTAAGTCAACTTCGGGTCTAGTCGTGAGTTTCCGTCAAGAGCTAGTTCGGGCTGTTCCCGTAAGTGTTTGAATCTCTATTCTGAAATTTCTCTATTGTAAAACTTCACGTGGGAAATCTGCTTAGTTTACGCAGCCCCTGCGTGACGGACTTTTATGTCTAGAGTAATTATAAATAAATATAAAAATCATCATTAATTCACTTTCCCAGTAATCAAGAGTCATGTTCACGTATCCCGATTAGTCAAAATAAAACTAATTCTTTTACCTCCCTAATGAATTAATATCAGTCCAAAAAAATGCATTCGAACTACTGGAGAATTTGGGAACTATTCACGAATTGTTGCTCAAGTAGATACTCTTACAAATACATCATTTATTTAATATTTTGGAGTATGAACTTCTCATCATAATATCCTCTCAATGTATACACTATAATTTTGTTTGTTAGTGTACAGTGTTTGCGATCCAAAATCGTACATCCACATGAGCATTTGTCGTTTGTGATTTGAAATCATTTTATCAGATTTTCAGAATTCGGCTATTGAGGTTGTACTATTGAGTTAGGACACGATTGCCTAAAAATGTCTTCAAATTTCCATCTATCTTATCGTGATCTATCTTACTCAAACTCCATATTTATATTTTATGCGATTCATGATAAGCTTATATTAAATTATTTATTAACGTCCACTTTTTGCAACTTAGGCTAATTGGGACGGGCTATCTACAGGTTACCATCCTTTTCTAGCCAGGGTGGGACTTAGGATTTTATTTAATGAATTTCGTCACTAAATAAATTCTCCTACCTAGGGGAGAATCGAACTCGCCACACTAGGTTTACAATGAGAGATTAAGGCCAACGCTATAACTCACATGGCCAACCAACAAATAATCAACTTATTACGAACCGTCTTATTTGAAGAATAAATATGGCGTATTGTTTTCAACAGACAAGGAGGACTAGAGGTTCAGAATAGGACAAAATAAAATACTCGGGAATTAAAAAAATGTTATATAATAAACCTGTAACAAATGGAATTGTTGTGGAGTACTATTCTACAATCTTTGTTCTATACTTATATAGAACACACTCAACTATAAAGGTGCTTTTGTATCAAACCTATAATTAACCCCCCTCCTGCTCTTGAGATTTTCACTTACAATGGCCGACCCACTAAATAAGCCATGGCTACTTAAATTTCAAGTCCTTTCTACGTAGCCTTCTTATTACATGCCAAATGGAGGATAGATTGTGGAAGATCAGAAGGGTTTCAAGCAAGTAGGAAATCTGATTATTTTACTATGTCCCTGAGCATCGGACCTTTTTTTTTTCTTTTGATTTGCACAGAAGTCAAAAGCACAATGCGAAAAACAATATAGTTTTACTACGGTTATAAAAAAAGGCTATTTTTACCAATTGCGGGTTTCATAAGGCAACTGTATCAGTTTTGGGATCGTTTCTAGTGTCTTTTCTATTTGCGAATAATACCCCTGCGTATGTCATGTTTGATGTATGACAGCGGGACTTGAGTGAAGAGTTCATTGACCTGAAATCATTCTTCAGCTGCTAGGTCTGAAATCTCATTCCTCTTACTCCTGAATGGGATTGTATCCATTCAAAGTTAACTGAACATATTTAAAATTTCTAATTTCATTTTATTTGTTTTGTAACTAAGTCATGCTTTGATTAGTTGTGGATTGAGTGAATATGCGTCATGTGAAAGCAATTCTTCAAGATTTAAAAGTGTATAATCTGTACTTTTCAATACCACTAGATTTCAGGCTGATTGTTTGAGCAGTATTATCCTTGTTTTAAGTGTAGTTTTATGTTTGAGGCAGCATGTGTAGTAATTACAGATTACCTGGTTTGTTATTGTCAATTTTGCTACAGTCGGTGTGAATATCAGTTGTTATATTTGTGTCCCATGTTCGTTCAGGATTAGTTTAAAATGTAATGTGGATTGTTGTCACCTTATTTATTCATTGTCAATTCTGTTTTGTTAAATGTTTTTTTATATCTGACTTTCTTTATTAACCATGTGAAAAACTTTCCCCTCTGGGCTTTGTATTTTATTATTTTATATGCTATACTTACTTTCAATCCGTTAAAGTCATTGGGGACTCGGAAATGTTTTCAAATTAGTTTTCCTTTGTTTTTTGTTTTTTTTTGTGGTGAAAAATTGTAATCCGCAACAGAATATCTGAAATAATGGCGCATTTATACTCAGTCCAAAAGGCGTCCGACTACTTTTCCCAGTTAATTTTCGATTTTTTGATCATTTTTTAGTTGTGATGTTTTATTATATATGCTGTCAATATGTCTGTTCCAGGTTTGTTTCTAGTTCAGAATTATAACAAGATTTTTCATGATTCTTGTTTGTTGTAATTGAGAATTGTTGAACACTGTTAAATCTGAATACACCAAAATTGTATTTCCACGAGGATTAAGACTAAAATTCATATCCCGAATGTCTGGGACCACTAATGCATCTCTTGCAGACACCGCAATTTAAAAATAATTTGCTCCAAACATTCATCATATAGAAGGAATCATAATAACCTGGGATTTACACCCCCCTCAAACAAAACCAATAAAATCGAAAGGTATGAAAGTATTTTATATTCACCAATATTAATGTTTCAACTAATTTATCATTTCTTATATTAAATCCTTTAAAGATATTGAGAGGTAGATTTAATGGCAGTCATGCTCGTTTTTTTAAAGGTCATTTCCTGTTTTCATTTTCTATTTTGAGGAAGCCTATCCTGCATTATTCATTATATAGAGATGTATTTTTCATGCACATTTCCATTTAATACAAGTCAATCAGGAATGAATTTTCCACCCAGAGGCATATCTGTTTTACCTGCCTGTATAAAAGTTTGTTCCTCGTGTACTTATGAACATCGTTTTCAAACGTTCGTTTTTGTTCATTGTTTTACACTTTTCGAAAAATCCTAATATATTTCAACCCGAGAAATAATAAAATACTATTTCCATACTAAGACGACAACCGGTGTATTCAACGTCTTATGGCCACTAGTATAGTAGGACTAATGCCTTCTCATTGATGTTGTATAGGACATTTTTTTTTTATTGTGGCTTAAGAACCCAAAATTGGCATGATCCAATCTTGTAGGTGTTCAAAAGTATTTTACATGTTCGATTAGATAAAAATTAAACAAATAGTCTTATCGCTTAAGTTCATCCTAATTTAAATATATATATATATATTCTAAGCCCTTTTTACAGGCGTGTTTCAACCTGTAGGCCTCCCCTACACGAGAGGGTAATGGTCTAACTTCCCGCGTGGAAAAGTCGTATTGAATATCTAACATAGGTATAATGAATATGAAAAGTATTGTTTTTAGTAAATAAATTGGAAAAATTGGAAACATGAATATATTAAATTAATATTTTCTTAATATTGATAGTACTGGGTTGGAAAAAAAATCGTATTTTTTTTTACTAATTATATAAATACAAAAAAAATATACTCATAACATTCTGAACTAAAATCTTGCAACAATGTTTGAAATTTTTCCCCAGATGTATATATTAAGCTTACTTCCTTATTTTGAAGATCAACACGGGATCAGAGCGTCCATATTCTCTATAGGATGTCCTTTAAATAGAAATAAAAAATGCACTATTTATCTCAATTATTAAGTGGCATTTTTAAATCAATTAATAATTAAATCTATTATTATCATTATAGATAATAAATATAAATGCATATTTTTTTCTATGAGCTTTAAGCCCAACCATTTAGAAGGACTTTTCTGACATTTGCCGAAATTTCAGAATATGCAACTACAGCAAGCCAAAAAAAATTATTCACTAAATAACCTCATCTTGTAAGGAACAATAATAATAATTATTGTCTGAACCGAAATCTTCTAACACAGAATAAAAATCAGGATCAATAAACACGTCTTGTCCTCTGCAAATACTTTAATATATGCAGAGTGCACTTTCAGAGACCAAGTTCCATCATCAGTGCCTGATTAGAGAAGAGTAGCCTGTAGCAAAGCAGTCAGTTGACCTGTAGCTGAGCTGAAACAGCTCTAACCAGCAGGCATTGAAGATGTATTAAACAACTCTGCGTATATAAAAGTACTTGTAGAGCGTCCAGGGTTTTGGGAGAAATCCATAATTTTGTTATTCGGCACATAAATTAAATAATAGGCATACCAAAGCAGATAAATAAAAGTCCGTCACGCAGGGGCTGCGTAAACTAAGCAGATTTCCCACGTCACGTTATACTATAGAGAAATCTCCATACGAGAGCCGAACATTTACGACAAAGGGTCGAACTAGCTTTTTGGCGGGAAATACAAAAATCCGTTATCGGCCCAAATTTAATAAAAATGCAAATATCTCGGTTAATATTAAAGATAGGGAATAAATGTATATAACAATATTTATAGTAAATTTAATTTGAAATAAGATTTATTCCATACACTTTTTCGATCCGACGCATAATAACGGAGATAATTTGAATTTTCAAAAATGAGTACGACCTCAATAGGATTTTAGCAGATACCCTTAAGGGAAATCTGCTAAAATACAGGCTTTTTAAATTATGGTAATTGCTTTTCATCTACGAGCAATCTATGGACTGCAACTAACGGTTTTTCTTCTGTTACTTTGTTTCACGATTGAGCCAGCTAAATGTTCCTTCAACTAAGGTTGTTGTAGCCCGAAGTCTTTTGAAATGAAAATTAGATGAACTTAGGGAGTATTTAGAGAGTCATGGAACTAATTTCCAAAATATGCCACTTGAAAATATGATGAGAATGAAAATCAGTCATCCAAAAGTCCTTCTATCAAAGTGTTTGCAATACCTAGGATATTTATTAACGCATTGTTAGGTCTTTTGTGCTCGACTCCACTTAATGTTAATTTTATGAATCAGTGAGTATTAAAATTGCAGTAAAAATTAATTAACGAATTTATAAGCGTCAGCTTCTATTCTAGAGAGTTCCAAAGGCAATAACCTCTGAAGACGAAACACGAGTAGCTGTTTAATGAGAACCGTTATTAAAAATTAAGTGGAAAAACTAAAAGAAATGTTGTAGCCGTCTTGAAAAGAAGTGTAATGAAAAACGGTTGTTAATTCGTTAGTGGGAATCCATAATCAAGCACATTTTTTAAGCGAGGCCCAATTACCACATCCTCTTCCTGGAATCTTTAATTTAAGATTCAAATTGAATTTTAGTTAGTCATTATATACTTACCGAGACAATTTATGCGAAATTTGTTGACAATTAATAAATGTACACTTGTCAGAATTGAACAATTAACTACTGATTATTCTTCAAGTTTGATTTTGATTAATTCAGTTTTATAAGGAAGCTAAATCAATGAACAAGACTCCAATAATCTGGTGAAATTGTCTGTTTGTTAAATACTCAATCAGCACAATGAGACTTTTCATTTTAATTATAGGCTGTTTTATCCATCGGGATTCAAGTGGTTTCCCATCAAACATAATGACTTCATTAATTTGATTGCTAAATAACCTTTTCCTGTACATGACGTAGAGAGAATGTCCTTCCTATTCAGTCATTCTCTCCTCATTCCAATGAACTATGAACTACCAATTTATTCTCAAATGACAGTTGCAGTGAACTATGAGACGTCAATTGCCATTCCAGTTAAGCCGTTGGACTTAATCTCACTTGGTAAACCTAGAGTTGTGTTTGATTTTCATCTGGGTAATAGAAATTTATTTATTGAGGAACTCATTAAATAAAATCCTCAGACCCAATCTGGCTAAAAAATTGTGATTACTATATGGATTATAGGCCCCATTGGCCTTAGTAAGTCGAAGTACGCGTTAATAAACAACAATATTTTCAATTCTGCTATGTTATTCTCTTGTAAACTAAGTATAAAATGATACATCGACCGGTAGTGAGAATTCATAAAATTCAATTTTTCATTACTCAAAAATAGATTATTTTTAGTACTTTCAAATCTTCAATATTGCCGAAAGTAATTTTGGAAATCAGGAACTTTTTTTAAAAAAATTTCAAATTCAAAAATTGGTTACATTTTTTTAGTTCGTCCTCTCGAAGTACCAGGTGAATTATTATTTCCGAGTCGGAAGCCAAAATTGTTAAAAATATAAACACCAAAACATCTTTCTAGTACAACTAACGTAAAGTAGTATTATTTTCATTTATTTAATAAACTAATATTAAAAAAGACACCGGACAAACATGATTTGTTATTTACTTGTTAACACCATTTCATTATTTTATAAAGAATAAATTATATTTATTTTTATAAAGAATAACTTGTTGTTAAGGTATTTACTATTGTTACATGTTGTTAAGGTATTTTTTGTTATTGTTACCTGCTGTTAATTTTGAAAGGGCAAATCACCTTCGATGTGGTGTCCATAGATATAAATAGATATAAAGAATAACATCGATGATATTTTATATATTTCTTACCACCTTGAAAATTGTTTCAATACTATTGGGTCAATTTATATAACACCAATCCGCTTTATTTCACCAATATTGTAATAACAATTAAAAAAATAAATATTTCGCCAACTTATTCATTTGCCTAAAAATTGATAGACTGCCTTGCTTATAGCTACTGCCTTATGTTTTAATAATTAAAACTGTACTCATAACTCCGTTTTCTGTTACTTTTTCCATAACTTTGAACTAAATAAATTACCAATTGATATTCACTATATATTTGACACTTTGTCCTAAATAATTTCTTACTGCCCCCTAAGTGGGAATTGAACCCACGACTTAAGGTTTACCTGGTTCAACAACACGTTCTTAGCTCACTTGGAAAATGGAGCCCCAGAACCATTTAATTTATTTATGAAAAACCATTTTATAATAATCTGGAAAATGTAGGTATAACAAGAACATATGTTAATTAAATAGTTTTATTTTATTTGTTCTAGACAGATTCTGTGTTTTTTTTTCTTAAATAATTCACAGCACGCAGAATGCAAAGTAGAAAGCCATTAATCAGCAGCAATGAAGACTGGATGCACTTTCTGACGAACGCCAAAATCTTCGTCGAATTGAACTGGAGCTGTGAGAAAACATCAACATATTCCAAAGATGATTTTGAATTCCTTAACACTCTTGGAAAAGGTGCTTTTGGCAAAGTCGTGCTCGGTAGAAATAAATTCGACAAATCACTCCACGCAATCAAAATGTTGGATAAGGATAAAACCAAAACCCCTGAAAACTTTGCCAGTGTACTTAATGAGAGAAGAGCTCTTCAGACCACCGACTTTTGCTTCATAATACACATGAATTACTTCTTCTTCGACGAACACTTCATTTATTTTGTGATGACATATATTCCTGGAGGCGATCTCTGGCACGAACTGAGAAAAAGACGCAAATTTTCAGAACAAGCTGCAAAATTCTTTGCCTGCCAAGTTCTTCTCGCACTCGAGTACCTCCACTACATTGACCTGATTTACAGAGATCTGAAGCCTGAAAACATCTTGATCGACGCAGACGGATATATAAAATTGGCCGATCTTGGATTCTGTAAACCGGTGTATGGGAGGACGTACACAATGTGCGGGACCATGGAATACATCGCACCTGAAATAATTCTAAATCATGGATACGGATTGACAGCAGATTGGTGGTCATTCGGTGTGCTCTTGTACGAATTATGCGCAGGATATTCGCCATTCGTGAACAGGAATCCGTGGAAGCAAGTGGAAGCCATAGCAAACGGAACATATACCATGCCCATTGGATTCTCTCAGGAGCTTGAAGATCTCATAAGCAACTTACTTAAGACTAATCCAACAGAAAGATTTGGCAGCCATAAGCTTGGAATTGTAAACATCAGGGACCACAAGTGGTTCAGCGATATGAATTGGTTAGATGTGCTCAACAAGAAAGTAGATCCACCATTTTTACCGGGTAACCAAGTTATTCTTGAACATGCCAAACATGAAAGTGAACTAAAATTGGATTTTCAGAACATCTCATGAATAATGCAGTGTGTATGTTGGATGAAATTAAAAAGTAATTGATTAACACAATTTTGATTGTCTCATATTTAGAAGTAATGTATGATTGGAAATTATAAATTCTAATTATGGTTTTCAGGTGGCGCATTGCTCGTAGCAACGTATAACCTTCAAGAGTTTTGTTTACCTTATAATATTTAATTCCCGGGGCCTTAGTAGCAAATAGTGGACGTTAAGAAATAATAATTAGATTTCTCGAACCAGAAATCAGCCCTAAAACTGTAAACCTGGATAATTAAAAAAATGAGGTCTGTACAAATTAAAATATATGGGCGACAAACTCCTGCAACCTTTAGATTAAAATTAAATAATTACTTAACGTCCACGTTTTGCAATTTAGGCTAATTGGGATGGGTTATCTACAGGTTACCACCCTTTTCTAGCTAGGGTGGGATTTTATTTAATGAATTCCGTCACTAAATAAATTCCTCTGCCCAGGCAGGAATCGAACTCGCCACTCTAGGATGAAAACGCTTAAAAATATAACCTTCCTCAAATATTCTTGATAAAAATAGTTGGTGGTTCTTGATAGTGTCAGTTATGAGTCAAAAAAATATTTCGAAAAAAGTCAAAATTCTATCTATTCTATCTGAGTTTGCTGATGAGCGCTGTCGATATTGCTAATTCATCTTTAGCAGATTTCCCTCAAGGGAAATCAGCAATTGAGGTTGTACTCATGACGGAATTTTCGAAATTTTTCTTCAAATATCCATCGATCCTACCTAGTAGATGACGAAAATGAGGTCCGTTCAAAATTGTATGTATATATTACGTCTGTTGCAGCTCTAGTGATAGCAAATGTTGTTTAATTGTTGCCAAACTCGATATTTAATCGTTTTTTGTAAAAAGAAAGATCAAGTTTAGAGGGGAGGATATTCGAAAATTCGAAATATCTCCGTTACCATAGGTCAGATCGAAAAATTGTATAAATTCAAAATTAAATTTACTATAAATATAGTTATATACATTGATTCACTATCGTGAATATTAACCGAGATATTTGCATTTTTCAGTTTTCAGCCATCACCAAACCGCCACTTCTACTCATGTTTCACAAACAATACTCTGCTACATAATAAAACACACTATTCGACGTTTAAATACCAAATATTGTATTCAATAGACTTTTATTATACGAGATACACTCAAATATGTCCTGGTGACCCCCCCCCCCATCTTAAGGTTTTGGTAAAATTTGATTGATTGGGATAACAATTATTCTGACTCATTATTAATTACAATACTAGATATAATAAATAGGTCTCAATAAAATTAATATGTTATATTCTGATATATTTCAACAATTGTATTTCTTTCCGGTGTGAAAAAGTCCGACACGCAGGGGCTGCGTAAACTAAGCAGATTTCCCTCGTGAAGTTTAATAATAGATAAACCTACATACTTTTAACACAACACCACCGTGAATATTAAGAGAATAAATACAAACGGTAATAAGAAATCCCCCCCCCCGGCAAGAAGCGTCTCAAATGTAAAGAAACAGGCCTGCCAACGGCCCACCATAAAAAAAAACTGAAAAATGTCAGAATATAACATATATATTTTATTGAAAACTATGTACTATATCTAGTACTGTAATTTATATTGAATCAGAATAATGTTTATCTCAATCAATCCAATTTTAGTAGTCCAAGAATTTAAGACGAGGGGGGAGGGGTCATAGGAACATATTTGCATGTATCTCGTATAATAACGGTCTCTGGAAAACAATATTTGGTATTAAAGCTCCAAATAATGTGGTTTATTATATTACAGAGAATTCTTTATGTAACACGAGTAGTGAAGGGGGTTTACTGAATGCTGAAAACTGAAAAATACAAATATCTCGGTTAATATTTATGATAGAAAATAAATGTATATAACAATAACAATAAATTTAATTCGCAACTATCTATTCTATACATTTTTTCGATCCGACATATAGTAACGGAGATATTTCGAATTTTTAAATTCTCCCTTTCTACCCCCCCCCTCCCCCAGGTTAGTTATCTCGTCCAGCCTCGACAGTTTTTCTGCGACCACGTTGTCATTTCCTGCTACATGTCAGATATCGGTTGTAAACTGACTGATAAAGTTGACCAGTGGGGTCCCCATAGGCGTAGCTGTGTCTGCGCGTTGTCGGGACATGTGGGCCAGCGGCTTGTAGTCAGTGAGGATGGCAAAGTTACGTCCTTCGATCGAGGGCTTGAAGTGACCGATTGCTCGGTGTACGGCGACCAGCTCCCTGTCGCATGTGGAGTAAAATTGTTCTGCTTTCGAAGGAGTCTTGGAGAAAAATTCGAGAGGTTTCCATCCTGATCCTTCACGTTGCTGAAGAACCACGCCGATGTCTGTGCATGACACATGGCATGCCTATGAGAGTTTGGCATCGTCTGACGGATGTGACACAGTTACTGCCGCTATGATGTCTTGCTGACATAGGCAAAATGCAGTTTCTGCTTCCTCGGAACATGCTAGAGCTGTTGTATCACTCTTCTTGCAGGTGTCCAATAGTGAGTGTAGTGTATGCTGGTGTTCGGCTGCGTTTCGTATGAATCGCCTATAAAAGTTCAGGTTAGCCAAGAAAGCTGAAGTTGTCCCTTATTGTTGGGTAGGGGGAACTCCATGATCTGGTAAACTTTTGCTGGGATGGGCCTGATGCCTTGGGCATTCACTAGAAACCCCAATAATTCGATCTTGGTCTTGCCAAACTCACATCTCGTGGGGTTTAGGCAATGTTCACTCAGAATTCGAAAGACGTTGCCTAAGTGTGTACGGTGTTTGTCCTTGGTACTGGATGATGCGAGTATGTCCAGGTGCATGAAGACATAGGGCAGTGCCAAAATACTATCCATGAGGCGCTGGAACGACTGAGCAGCATTACAAAAAACCGAAGCACATTACCAGGAACTCGGAGAGATTGAAGGGAGTTATTACTATGGCCTTCTTAGCAGATTTCCCTTAAGAGAAATCAGCTATTGAGGTTGTACTCATGGCGTGGTTTTTGAAAATTTTCCTCAAATGTACATCGATCAAACCCAGGAGATGACGAAAATGAGGTCCGTTCAAAACTGTATATATATATCTATATATATATATCTATCTATCTATCTATCTATCTATCTATATATATATTTGTCTGTTACCGCTCTAGCGGTCGCAATTTTTGTTTAATCGTTACCAAACTCGATATTTAGTCGTTTTATGTAAAAAGAAAGATCAAGTTCGTTAACCGCTGAAATCGGGCCAGGGGGAGGGGGGGTTTAGAGGGGAGGATTTTTGAAATTTCGAAATATCTCCGTTACCATAGGTCGGATCGAAAAATTGTATATAACCAATCTTATTGCAAATTAAATTTACTATAAATATTGTCATATACGTTTATTCTCTATTTTGAATATTAACCGAGATATTTGCATTTTTCAGTTTCGGCAAACCGCCACTTCTACTCATGTTACGTAAACAATACTCTGCTACATAATAAATCACATTATTGGAAGTTTAAAAACCAAAAATTGTATTCAAGAGACCTTTATTATACGAGATACATGCAAATATGCCCTGCTGACTCCCCCCCCCATCTTAAAGTTTTGGACTACTAAAATTTTATTGATTGAGATAACAATTATTCAGACTCATTATTAATTACAGTACTAGATATAGTAAATATTTCTCAATAAAATAATGTGTTATATTTTGATATATTTCAGTAATTGTTTTTCTTTCCGGTGTGAGGCAGAGGTTAGGTTATTGAAATTGGATGAAACATTTCTTATTTCCATATGTATTTATTCACGATGTTGTTGTGTTAGCAGTATGTATATTTATCTATTACTAAACATCACGTGGGAAATCTGCTTAGTTTACGCAGCCCCTGCGTGACGGACTTTTTTTGTTTTGAGGTAGGAGGCGTCGTGCTTTTGCTATGGCCAGTGGAAGTCGGACAATATGAAGGAGGGGTACTTGAGTAGTACGTCGTAATGCCACTCACCAGCGGGAATATGCCGTAAGTATTTTGGAGTGGGCGATGGCCCCCATTGGTGTGAGCCTGGATTTAGCGTCTAGGGGCTGACGACCTCTGAGATCGGCGATTATGTATGTGGTGGTGGAATAAAACGTCGGCGCCGATGATGGTACTCCTGATGTCTGCCAAGATGAAGGTCCAGTGGAGTGGTCGCCGGAATCCAACATTAAGTGTATTCCTGACTTCCCCATAACTCTTGATCGTTCTACCATTGGTTGCATAAAGAGGGAAGTTGGTTGGATGTCTTCGATTCCACGACCTGGCAAGGAAGACGGATATACATACACCAGTGTCCACTAAATATCTTCTTCACAAATAATCGGCGTTGGTGAGTGTCAGCGACGGAGTCCGCCATCTCGGTTGCTGCTAACAGTTTCCCTGAACCGGAGCGTTGTTCTTCCATTCACAGGGATGTGTTCATTTCCGTGATTTTTCCCGGACGTTCTCATTGTAATAACATAAATTTACACTCCTACTGCTTGACCGGCTACGTCCACGTCAGTATGAATGTGAACAGTCCCTACGCCCTCGTGCCAGATCTTTGATTTCCGGTCTGAGCTTCGTGACCATATCCTCCAGATGTCATAAATGGGCCGGTTGTGTTCTCTATGTGCGTACTTTATGGACGCTGGGCACATATACTACAGGAATACGATCTGCAATCTCGGCCAGTTCATCGACTGCAGCCTCGTTTGTGCCCTCAATACATTACGTAAGAGAACTGAGGGTATAGAAGCGCCAGCTTGTCGTTTCAACTCGTTCAGGAGTTGGGAAGGCTCTCCCTCGGATAGGCGCTTCTCTTCAAGAAGTCACCGGATCCGCATGTTTTTGGATTCCACGTACGTTTGGAGCAGCCGTCTTTTATGGCCTTCATACGGTCCGGAAGGGGGATTTTTTACAATATCTACCACCTTTTTCAGAATTTCGAATTCGAGGTTGGCAACAACTAATTGAAATTTAATCCTAGAGCTAGTTACTTTGGAAGGGTAGACTGCTTCAGCCTGGCAAAACCAAAGGTTGGAGTCTTTCTTCTAAAGCTTGGGTTCCGAATGTCAGGTCCCAACCCGCAGTTTCGTAGGATTTACGTCTTTGCCGGTGTTTTGTTTTCTATCTTTAATGATCGACGTCGGCGTCGCCACTTTAAAGGACGGGTTTTTATAATGTACAATAATTAAACAAGAAAATAAATAGTCCTCTATAATTTATAAAAAACAAATATTTACACGGTTCGGAAATAAAAAAGATGAACACAAAATAATAAGTCTTTGAATAAATAATAATAACAAACGAGCTGAAGCAGAGTTCGCAAGAAAAATTACAGAGCAATAGTAAACACAACCCCAGACTACGCAATACATTTTCACACTAAACTAAAGGGTAATTGTGAGGTTTCTCGCAGTGTACCCACTTTACAATTAGACCAATTATTTTATTTCCAGTAGTTTATGGCACTGGGACCAGGTGGCAGCTAGTACGGGTAGGTTACAGTTGTTAATGTCCCAGGATAAGCTGCTACATCACCTTAATAAAAATTCAAAATAGTTTCATTTCTATTGGGGCAATATTATTTAACACCAATCGGTTCTATTTCACCAACTTATTCATTGTCCTCAAAATTGATAAACTACCTTGCTTATACAGAAATTGACAAGATTTGGCAATCTAAGTCGGCCGTCTGAAGAAACTCTTCACTTTAACAGCGTTTTACTAAAGAAAAGTGTACTCACAACTCAATCTTTATTTTTTTTTTCAAAAACTTGGAAATAAATAAATTACCAATTAATATTTACTTTAACTTACTTGGCAAATGGAGACCCAAACCATTTAAAAATAATCTGGAAAATATAGGAATAACAAGAACACATGTTAATTTATTATTTTATTTGTTCTAGATAGATTCCGTGTTTTTTCTTTTTGTTTTAAATAATTAGCATAGTTCAAAGAATGCATAGTCAAAAATCGTTAATCAGCAACAAAGAAGAATGGATGCACTTTCTGTCTAATGCCAAAATCTTCGTCGAGTTGAACTGGAGATGTGAGAAAAAATCAAAATGTACCAAGGATGATTTTGAATTCTTTCATACTCTTGGAAAAGGTTCATTTGGCAAAGTCGTGCTCGGTAGAAATAAATTTGACAAGTCACTTCATGCAATCAAAATGATGGACAAAGATAAAGCCATGAACCCAGAAAATGTTGCGAATGTACTCAATGAGAGGAGAGCTCTTCAGACCACCGACTTTTGCTTCATAATACACATGAATTACTTCTTCAGCGACGAACAGTTCATTTATTTCGCGATGACGTATATTCCTGGAGGCGATCTCTGGCACGAACTCAGAAAAAGACGCAAATTTTCAGAACAAGCTGCAAAATTCTTTGCCTGCCAAGTTCTTCTCGCACTCGAGTACCTCCACTACATTGACCTGATTTACAGAGATCTGAAGCCTGAAAACATCTTGATCGACGCAGACGGATATATAAAATTGGCCGATCTTGGCTTCTGTAAACCGGTGTATGGGAGGACGTACACAATGTGCGGGACCATGGAATACATCGCACCTGAAGTAATTCTAAATCTTGGATACGGACTGCCAGCAGATTGGTGGTCATTCGGAGTGCTCTTGTACGAATTGTGCGCAGGAAATTCGCCATTCGTGAACAGGGATCCGAGGAGACAAGTGGAAGCCATATCAAACGGAACCTATATCATGCGCAATGGATTTTCTCAGGAGCTTGAAGATCTCATAAGCAACTTACTTAAGACCAATCCAACAGAAAGGTTTGGCAGCCATAAGCTTGGAATTGTCAACATCAGGGATCACAAGTGGTTCGGCGATATGAATTGGTTAGATGTCCTCAACAAGAAAGTTCATCCACCGTTTTTACCGGGTAACGAAGTTATTCTTGACCATGTCAAACATGAAAGTGGATTAAAATGGGATTTTTAGAACTTCTAGAATAATTTAGTCTAAATTGTTTGTATGTTGGATGAAATTAAAATGTATTTGACTACAAAAATTTTGTTTGTTTCATATTTTGAAATAATGTATAATTGTAAATTCTAACGATGGTTTTCAGGTGGCACATTGCTCGTAGCAACGTATAACCTTAAGAGTTTTGTTTACCTTTCAATTAGTGGATTCCTCTATCAGGACTTGAACCTTAAAAATGTAAACCAGGAGAACAAAGAAAATAAAGTCTGTACAAATGAAAACCTATCGGTAACAACCTTTCGAAAAGGTTGACAGAACTTGGGTTCTAGGAAACTAGTCCGATTGACCATAACTTGATAGAGTCGAGTGTTGAGGAAGTGACTGAGTTTCTATACATTAAGTCAAGATTAAGACAATGTGACTGCTCGACTCGTGTTCTATTCAGCATAGCCTTGGAGAAGGTAATTCAGGAATCTTACAATTGCGGTGGCTATTCCACCAAAGAAGAGATGGGTTGGCAGAGTACAAAATGACAACGCGAATTTTAAAATAGAGCACTGGAATCCTTTCGTTCAGGATAGAAGTGGGAAAGACTAAATTAAATTTATTAACGTCCACTTTTTTTTTTTGCAACTTAGGCTAAGAAAGACTAAAATCTTATGAGCAAAACGTTCTGTAAAATGAAATGAGAAAGAAAATTATTAAACCTTTATGTCAGTACATCAATAGCTTAAAATTGTTATAAAAAGGATATAACTTTAACAATTAGTTTAAAAGTTGCTGAACTTATTAAATGTCAGAGTTAATACAACATAGCTCACTTGGTAAAAAGTCCGTCACGCAGGAGCTGCGTAAACTAAGCAGATTTCCCACGTGAAGTTTTACTCTCATCCGTTATCCGCTCCGATTTTATAAAAATGCAAATATCTCTAATATTCAAGATAGAGAATAAACGTATAACAATATTTATAGTAAATTTAATTTGCAATAAGATTGATTATATACAATTATTCGATCCGACGTATAGTAATGGAGATATTTTGAATTCTAGAAAATCCTCTCCTCTAAACTCCCCCTCCCACTAGTCCGATTTCAGCCATTAACTAACTTAATCTTTCTTTTTACATAAAACGACTAAGTATCGAGTTTGGTAACGATCAAACAAAAGTTGCGACCGCTAGAGCGGTAACAGACAAATATATATATAAGTATACTCAGTTTTGAACGGACCTCATTTTTGTCATCTACTAGGTAGGATCGATGGACATTTGAAGAAAAATTTCGAAAATTCCGTCATGAGTACAACCTCAATAGCTGATTTCCCTTAAGGGAAATCTGCTAAAAGTCCCATCACGCAGAGGCTGAGTTAACTATACAGATTTCCCACGCGAGCCACTTTTGCATTTACCTCATAACGGAAACGTTCAATGAGAACAATATTTGGTATTTAGGCTTCAAATGAAGCTCTACAGCTTATTTTTAATAACATGACATGTGAAGGAGTGAGGATTTACTCAAGGCCAAAAACTAAAAAAATGAAAATATCTTAGTTAATAATCAAGATAGTGAAAATACGTACATAACAACATTCATAGAACATTACATTTTCAATAAGATTGGTTCTATACAATATTTCGATACGGCAAATAATAACGGAGATATTAAGAATTTTCAAAATTCCGCTCCCTAACCCTCCCTCTCCTGGGTAGGATACATCTAAATTAGTAGGAAAGTTTTCGAAAATCGCGTCATTAGCTAGCATACGACCTCAATAGTTGATTTCCATTCAAGGGGACCTGTTAAAGTTATGCCAGCCGATATAAACAAAAATCGCACATTATGTCAAATATAGTGCAAAATAAATAGACATTTTCTTTAAATGGATATTTTCTTGTAAGAGTACTAGTGACATTGCTAATTTTGGACAAACCTACAATATACTTTTTGAAGTTGATACCATAATGCTGGGCAATCTGGAGCAAAGCAATACAGTGAAATTGCCTGAACAATGTCGGATGTGAAACCGTCAAAGGATAGCAAAATAGGCATTCTATATGAATCCTGTATAAAAGGACGTTTAGGAAGAAGACATTATAATCAATAATACATTATATGACAAAGCTGTCAGCACTGAAATTATTTAAGTCAGTGAGTTTAATATTCACCCAGCTTTTGATAAGAAGTTGCTGTAACAACCCAACGAGAAAATTGGAGGCTTAATATGGTCCCCCGAGCATGAAAGTACATTATATGATGCTCGTCTGATATTAAATGCTCAAGCTATATAGTACATCGCAAGTTGCTACACTGCCTACAAAAGTGATTTTCGAGTACCCGACACAATTCTCTAGTCTACATAATATTTACAAACACCTCTTTTATTTAAAATTCCTTCCAAGAGATTGTAATAATATTAGCTAAATGGACCAGAAAGATAAGATTTCCTCGTCAATAACTTCGATTTAAACCAAAAATATGGGGCGGTAAAAGTGACAATTATAATTGAATCATACTACTATTTTACTTCGTGAGACTCCCATCTATGCATCTATTAAGAATATAATACAAAATCACAAATTAAAAATTCGGAATAGGAAATGTCATAAATTTAACATTAAATGACCATTATTAGCAGATTTTCCTGAATGGAAAGCACCTATTGAGGTAGGACACATGACTCGATTTTCGAAAAATGTCTTCAAATGTGCATCGATTCTACTTAGGAGATGACGAAAATGAGGTCTGTTCAAAACTATATATATATTTGTCTGTTAACGCCTATAATCGCAATTCTTGTTTGATTGTCACCAAACTCGATATTTGAACGTTTAAAGCTAAACTAAAGAACAAGTCCATTTACCACTGAAAGCGTAGCAGTGGAAGACTGGTTTTAAATCCGTTAATATTAGTAGGATCGAAAGTGTATAGGGGTTGATTGTATGGTAAGCTCAATGAGAAAGCTCGAATTTTGTCTTTAATTATAAAAATAAGTATTTTAATTTAGTTTTAGTAGTATTCATATTCGCCGAAATAGGGATTACTTATATAGCCGAAGTTAATAGACCATCTACTCCACGACAATGTACCGTCTCAAGATGAACATGAGAATCCAGAAAGTGATGATCTCATCAGCATCACTTACATCCCAGAAAGTTACCCCAGAATATTCCCTAATTTGACGTAGTAGCTCAAAGTCAAATTTTGACAACTTTCAAGATCGGATTCAACCAAATGACAATAAACAAGACTCAGTCTTCTTACAAAAAGGAATTTTTTACCTAAATGGCCCATTATTTACTAAATAGCAGCGTAATCTAGGTATTAGGCTAATTTTTCCCTTTAGTAATCAACTGATTTTAATTAAAGTAAATCAGCTGTTTTTATATGTATGTTTTAATATAACAATAAAACCGTAAAGTAACGACAGCCGACCAAGCACCATCTCTGTAATTCCTAGTTTAATTAATTTTAAAATTAGTGCCCTACCTCCAGCGGCTATACCGTCTTGTACACCGGGCGTTAATTTAAAAACAAAAATCATTTAAAAAAATCATTGATAAATAAAAATTCATTTGAACATTGCTGCCAAAAATATTTTAGTTCCTGTACTACGCTTTTTTATTCAGAGTTTCTGTAAAACCTGCAAGTAATGCAGTCATGCAATTACTGAAATTATATTTGTGTGGGTGTGTGTGTGTGTGTGTGTGTGTATAGGAATTTATATTGAGACATTTAAAATGTTTCCAATATATAATTTTCAAGAATCTCGGTAGAATCGTCTACTCCATATTATTGCCACATCACCTCTATATCGATGAATGAATGCCCAAATAACAATGAGCAATCTTGATAAAACTAAATGTTATTCACCAGATATAATCTTGTTTGGGCTAATATGCGTCATTTAAATTAGTCAATGGGGGATTCACTGTCTGGGAATATTTCGATTTATTATTATGAGTTATTGAAACATTAGATATAGCTTTTTCATGTTAAATCTCACGTGGGCGACTCATAGCTACCTTTTATTGCAAGTAAATTAAATTTACAAAGTTGAGTTGAAAGTGACAAACGATATCTCGGAAGAAAAAATACCGCACAGCATAGTTTAAAGATCTTTTTATGCGAAAAAATAAACGTCTGCATCTGTAACAGGGAAATTTTCAATAATTTTATTTTCACCATTCACTACGCCACCATCCCTCTTCGTTGACTTCAATCAAATGAGGATATCCTCAGCTATATGTTACAACAATCCTAAACATGATTTTTCAACTTTGAAAACTAGTCCGTTTTGAGTTATGTAATTACACACAGACGACGAAGGTTAAAAATGGATAATTCTTTTGAACTCTGAAGAAGACATTCTTGGGGATTGCAATACCTTCTGTGATTACTCCAAGGAAGTATGAAGTGTCAGTAGCCATGAGTAGATAAGAATAAAAGTCCGTCACGCAGGGGCTGCGTAAACTAAGCAGATTTCCCACGTGAAGTTTTACAGTAGAGAAATCTGCCTAATAACAACTGTACTAGTAAGAAACCTCTAAACCTATTCACGAGGAACGAATAGTTACGGAAACGGCCGCCAGAGCTCTTGGCGGAAAGTCCGAACATAGCCGAATCCTAGCGACAACACACAGAATACAAATGCAAATATCTCGGTTAATATTCAAGATACAGAATAAATGTATAAAACAATATTTATAGTAAATTTAATTTGCAATAAGATTGGTTCTATACAATTTTTCGATCCGGTGCATAATAACGGAGATATTTTGAATTTTTGAAACCCCCCCCCTACTAAACCCCCTCCCACTAGTCCGATTTCAGCCGTTAACGACCTTGATCTTTCATTTTACATAAAACGATTAAATATCGAGTATGGTCACGACTAAATAAAATTTGCGACCGCTAGTGTTAACAGGCAAATACATATATGTATATGTATATATATATATATATATATATATATATATATATATATATATATATATATATATATACTAGCTCAGATACCCGGCTCCGCCCGGGAATTCATTTGAGGGTGAATGGTGATGGTATTTTTTAGCAGGCTTTACATTGCACAATATTTTGACATTTACCCGTCCCAGTGTTTAGGATTGATACCCGTCGTTGCCGTGGATTTGCTAATAATAGAATTATTTGTTCGATAAGGCTTCACTGTCTTCAATATTTTTATATTTCCCGTCTCTTATAATGTAATTGTAAATATGGTGAATTTTTACTTCAGGCCTCCCTTATAACCCCCCTCCCGTTCAAACCTAAAAATGTTAATATAATTTATAATCATGGAAGAATTAAAGCTAATTGACATTCCGAGTTTTGTTAAGTTCGGTTCAGACGTTAGTGCCCAATAAAATTGTTGGCTCCCGCTAAAGTTTTAACGTATAACTCATTTATACTTAGGTATACGACAAAAGTGAATATAACAAAAGTTACTCCAAATAACAAAATAAACAACTTTTGTTATGTTTATATTTGCGGGAAAACCTATAGGAAACGAAATATCACTATTTTTAATTTCAGGCTTTCCTTATAACCCCCACTCCTGCCCGTTCATAGAAATGTATGTATGGCTTATTATAATGAAGGCCTCACTGCTAATACAGATACCGAGTTTTATTTAGTTCAGTTGAGTTTTTTTTTTGGCAAATAATATTGTTGACTCCCGCTATAATTTTTAGCGTATAACGCACTTAAACTTTGGTATACGACAAAAATGTATATAACAAAAGTTACTCTAAATAACAAAATAAACAACTTTTGTTATGTGCATATTTGCCGAAAAGCCAATAGTAAACGAAATATCGCTATTTTTAATTTCTGGCTTCCCTTATAACCCCCACTCCTGTTCGTCTCAGAGTATATTAATATAGCCTAAAGTCTAAGTTGGTTAGTAGTATATAGATACCAAGTTTCATAAAATTCGGTTCAGCCGTTTACGCGTGAAAAGGTAACAAACAAACAAACATACACGAAAGAAACAAAATGCAGTTATGGTGTCTATGACATGTGAAACGAAAAGTTATCGTGAAATTTCGCGAAAAAAATCAATGTACAGACAGAGGTTACAATTATATATATATATATATATATATATATATATATATATATATATATATATATATATATAGTTTTGAACGGACCTCATTTTCGTCATCTCCTGGGTAGGATCGATGGACATTTGAAGAAATTTTTCGAAAATCGCGTCATGACTACGACCTCAATAGCTGATTTCCCTTAAGGGAAATCTGCTAATATGAAGTTTTTCAGCACGGTTATTATTTTAAAATTATTTGACAATTAAATTAAAGGAAGATGACAATTTACTTTTTAGTCATATGTCCAGCACGCTACCCATATAGGAGTAAGAGTCGTCTGTAATGGTTGGATGGCAAAAAACAAAATGGTCCATAAATACATCTTAAGGTACATTTTTTTTTGTATATCTCTATCAGGAATGAATAAATTTATTATTAAATATATATAATAGAAATAATTTTTTATGTTTTTGAGTAAACAGACTCTCCCTATACACTCTCCGAATCATGGTGGATTTACTAATTTTCCCAGTAAGTTATTCGAAAGCATTCCACTACGAACATTATCTAACTTATGGATCATAAGTCACAATATGCTGAACCAGGCTGGTCAGGTTTTTTTGACTAGGGGAAGGGCTAAATGTTAGTAGAGGTAATAAATAGCATGGACACCATATCATGCCTATTTTTAGAGCATGTAAAGTTATGTCAGTTTGCATTGAGCGTTTTAGAATATTCAGAATGAGATCAACCGATAACGAACTCGACCTTCAGTTTTGTATGAAACGCTTTTATATCGAATTTGGTTAAAATAAACTCTCAATCAATTCTTATATGACCGCTGGAGCGGTGACAAAGAAGTGTGTGAGTCTATATGTATATGAAATTTTGAACGGACCTCATTTTCGTCATCTCCTAGGTAGGATAGATTGACATTTGAGGAAATTTTTCGAAAATTGCGTCATGAGTACGACCTCAACAGTCTATTTCCCTTCAGGGAAATCTGCTTAAAAAGTATGGGAATAAATACAGAAGGTATATGAATAGATGAATAATTTCATGTTTATTTTGAACCTTCAACCAAAGAGTTTATTTGGTTGATTCTCTGTATCAGCTTTAGTTCTCCTTTTAAACTTGGGAGACTGAACAATTATTGTTATTATTGTTTATTACCTTTTTTTTTGCTACTATGGCTAATTGGGGCGGGTTTTTTACATGTTACCACTCTGTTCTAGCTCAGGATGGGACTAAAGTATTTATTAAATGAGTTTGTTGTATGATTAATTAAATTCCTGTTTGCCCCGGCGGGAATTGAACTCGCCACTCTAAAAGATTGATCAATGACCCATAAAAAGTGTAGAATTATAACAATCTAATGTCGCATATACGGCCCTATTGTTTAAAATTGGAAGATTTCTTTTGATAATTTCAAACTGGCCGTGCATTCTAATTTGTAGAAACAGACTCAGTTCAAACGCCATGCCGCCCCTGACCCCTGCCTTTTTATCCATCTGGTCCTGCTTATACCTCCGTCTGTCCTGACCGCCCTAATACGTCCTGACTTCCCCCGTGGAGAGGGCGCCATTTGTGTTTTATTTAGGACTCCCAGACTGGAGTTCGTAGAACTAGAGACGAGAGACGGCCGGCTGAAGAAGAAAGGCCCCTGGTTGACAAATGCAAGTAATGAGGAGTGTGTTCCCACGGGATGACATGTGGCTCCACCATGCGGCGGCGGCTCCAATTACTAAAGCTTCAACGGGTAATTTGTATCCCTAAGTCCTCACCGACCTCCCTTAACCTCTATCTAAACCAGGCCTATCCCAACCATTCATACAATTACAGCTCCGTCGGAGTATCTCTAATCTATGTTCATTGATAATTTGTCAAAAAAATCCAGCCTTACTTGCTTGATCGAAATAAAAAGTATTTTTTCAAAAGAACAAAGATAAAAAAGTAATCTATTGAATGAAAACATATATTCCCAGTGATTACATTAAATTTTACATAGACCATACGAAAAGAAGACAGCCAGCCACAACAGTCAACGACACTTAGTAGTTCTGAAACATTATATATTAAAAACGTCCACCATATTGTTTGTTACTACCAAATTCAATTTGAGAAACAAAACTTTTACATAGTAAAGAAATTAATAAGAGAAAAACACATTTTTGAGTTATACACAATACACATTATTATTAAACAAAATCGACGACCAAACTAAAGACTGTCGGACAAACATGGACGGGCTGCCATAGAAAATTTGTGAATCAGAAAACAAATGAGTCCGCTGTAGCAGATAGAAGATTAACTAAAAATACATATTTTTTTGCAGCGTTGTAGCCTAAAAAATAGAACGACAATGATGTATACTATATTGTAGTTTTCAAATTTCAATAGAATTATCCATTTTCCCTCTCACTGAATCCATTTTGACTCTTATAACGAAAAAAAATCACTACGTAGTTAAAACAGTTGCACCGTCTATTTGCGCCCCGTGAAGAGGGACAGGGCTGGGGATTAGACGAGATGGAAATAAAAAAAATTCAAATTTCTCCGCACTTGTTAGAAATACAAAAGAATGGAATACAACGTCTTTTGTATATCTTGAAAATGCCTGTAAGGTATGTTCTATGAAATGTTTTGATGCAATTTATTGGAACGAAAATATCCGTTATAACTTCCAAATGAAATCATTTGAAATGAAGTGCAGCAAAACCCTTTTGGTTACTGAATTAAATAGGAGTTCAAGGAATCTACGCGTATCAGATTTTTCTTTACGACTTTTTGGACAAAGAAACAAGGAAAAAACATCAGTCACACAGCTTCACAGCCTTTTGAAGTCGTCATCCCACGTTCTAGTCTTTATTTCTGCTGAAATAAAAGAAGCTGGTAAAATTGACGAAATTTAAGATTAACTCAAGATGTTAATTGAAAGAGTTGCGTTGTTTACTGATTGGAAGAGTAGAAGTGGGGAGGGAGGGCAAAAAGGCTAAAAACTAAGCAATACACCATACCTTAGTTAAAAAAAATGTATAGTACTACAATGGTAGAGCATTTCATTTCCAACAAGATTGGTCATGCAACGTATTCCGATCCGATTCAAAAAAACTGAGATATTTCAAATGATTTAATCTACCTCTACTGTAAAACCCCACTCCTCCTTGCTCAATGAAAACAATGCGTCGACTTTAAGCTTGATTTTACTCAATTCGCAATATATTGGCGTATTGCTAAAGTGTGATACGAACGAGAAGGGGATTATTAAAGACTCAATACTAAAAATCAAAATATCTAGTGGAATATTTAATACTAGCCGTGTTACCCGAAAGCCGTGTCGCCGTCGGAGTAGAAATGAATTCCCATGGAAATATTAAGATTGAATACACAAAGTTATAACATAATATTCATCAGTAACACAAATGCTCTGTAACATGAACAGTGTAAGTGCTTCCATTTATTTCTTCTACACAATATATATTCATTTAGACAAATTTAAGAATAGATTTACCCCAAAACATTGGCATAATAATGGTTTCCCGTAGAAATTGAAATTCAGGATAACGGAAGAACTAAATAATACATCTATATTATAGTTTCGAGTATGAACCGTGGAATTGGGTGAATATTGACAAATTTATTAACATACTTAGGAATAAATATCCGAAACCGAAATCAGTTTTGATTTTTTGGGGGTCCCATAAATCCATATACGTAAGGATGTAAATGATATGATATGACACATTGTATAATTTTTTGTTGTAAATGAATCACTATTTTATAGGATTATTTGAAGATAGCCAAGAAGGCCGAAACGTTGTAATGAACTAGATAAAAAATTAAATTGGGTGGGGAAAGGTATCAAATAATACTTGTTTATTTCTTATATGAATAAAATTATTGTATTATCTATCCAACCGGAGATTACATGATTTGCTCAGACATTCTGTTGTAATACGAAAGAAGAATGGATGAGGAGTAAAGTATCAAACGATAATTGTAGCACTTTTGAAGTCGCAAACATCAAACACTTCGTTAAAAAGTGTTTGCAAAGGTATATTTATATAGCAGGAAATATTTTTTCTCATCAAATACACAATAAACAATATTTTTTTTACTGTTAAGTGATAGTAATATAGCCTTCAGTTATTTTTCTAATCGATTTAATCGTCGTGACAATTATGTCTTACAATGAAATTTCCTGAAATGCATTGGAATTACGTTAAAGACATATGAAGATTTTATACCCATCGTAAGAGTGTAAAACCTCATATAGCAGCAATATCATGGATTACTTTTTGATTACGTACATTCACTCTTTCTCCTTTGACATCTCAATCTTGGACGACTACCATGAAAGGCCTAAACGTTATCATCTGTTTATGAGCTATCTAACCATATAGGAACATAAAGAACGTACGTGAGTTCCGCAAAATAATTATTTATTTATGGCCATTTGAAGGTGATTCCTCAAATCAAATGTTAGTTATTTGTAAATGCCACAATTATCATTGCCATTTTCAGTGTTATACTGACAAGAATGTTTCAGGAAATAAGTTCGCTGTTTCTCTGTCTAATATAGGTATATTCCAAAAGCATCAGAGGAGCGAATAGTAATTGTTGAAATATTTTTAGTCATAGGCATGTATTTAGGGTACTTTTTTTTTATATTTCTTTTATTTCATGTACAAGGCAACCCTATGTGGATGGATTTTATTTTTCTACTCATCCCATTTATATTTGCTTTGTATATGCATTTTGTAAAAACGAACAATTTTTATATAAAAATATATATAGATATGAAAAGATGTAAATAGAAACTTGAAAATCAAACTTTACAACAAAAAAAAATCATTAAATATTAAAAATTAAGGAATAAAATAAAATAAATAATGATGAAAAAATTACATTATTTCAATAATATATTATCGTTTCCTATCTCATCTTAAGGATGTTATTGACTATTGATTTTAATAAATTTGTGTTTTGAAAATAAAATATCGGGACTGATAGGTCATGTGGGAATATGAGTCTTTAACTGCCTATGTATGTCTTGGGTAAAGTCTACATTCATAAATCAGGTGGGTGAATTTCTGTTCAGTATACCTGTCGTATTCACAACTATTTGAGTCAGTATGTTTCAATCTGTATAAGTAAGAGTTTACTTACTTAGGGGGAGTTTATTAACATAAAAAGAAGGTTAGCCATGTGAGTTAAAGCGTTGACCTTAATTTCACATGGTAAACCTAGAGTGGCGAGTTCGATTCTTGCCTTGCAAAGGAAATTATTTAGTGGCGAAATTCATTAAATAACATCCTAAACCTACCCTGGCTAGAAAAGGGTGGTAACCTGTAGATAACCCCTCCCAATTAGCCTGGGTTGCAAAAAGTGGACGTTAATAAATAATAATAATAATTAACATAAAAAGTAAGAGTTTATTTACTTGGGTACTTTTGGGACTTTAAAATAAAAGTAAGAAAAGTAATAATTGGAGGCTTTTATTATTATAATATCTTGGAATTCATTGTTAAGAATGTTTTGTAATATTCTTTTAGATATAACAATTATAGTAGATACATCCAAAAAAAAAAATAACCATAAAAATACGATTTCTAATGGAGCCCAGTCAAATAAACCCTAGTTTGCTGGTTTCTTTTTAAGGTAAAGAAATGATGATTGTGTCGTATGAATCAAAAAACAATCTTCTTCAGAGAGGGGTACTTAAGAGTGAATAAGTATGAGACGAAGTACGATAGATCGGCAGAACTATGCGGAGAATATCGTCTTTGGGGGAGGGGGTTCCTTCTTGCACTTAAGGAGAAATGGTAACCGAGAGCAGTAGTATAGGTATTGACATTTGAGCTAAAGTGGTTTGAAGGACCAGATGCTTCTATGCCCAGCAGAAAGGCTTCCTGATTCTAGAACTTCTCTTGGTAAGCGAAACTGTTGATCTACAAAACGGTAATTAGACTAGTTGTCATGTTTGGCAATAAATGCTAGGCTATCACAAAAGTAAACGGGGCACCTTTTTCTGCTGTGGACGAGCCCTTTGAAGAATATTTAATAGGAGTAGATCAAATAGCGCTTCAGACGCAAGCGAACTAACGGATTTATATGCATGTTCTATTAATAAAAGGCAAACTGCGCTCGTTGAGACATGATGAATGAATGTTAACTCGCCAGACTGCCCAAGTACCCAACAATGTGCTTTGTGGCACGAGGAAGAAGCAGGAAAAGAGGCAGATAATGGAAAAGATGACTTAATGACGTGGAGAAGGACTTGTGGAGGTCAGCCACTAGTAATTGATAACGCCTTGCTTGGAATCTCAAGAAATGGTCACAAAAGCGGTGTGAGATTTGCAGGCTTTTTAAGGACTGTAGGGCAATGTTAGTAGATAAACTTAGGAATAAATGAACCTTCGTACTGAACCTAAGAAGTAATGAGAACATCTTGAAGATATTCATATTAGTGCTTTGAATATCAGTTTGATTCTATGCAGTGCTAAAAGAAAGCAAAGATGATTCTATTCGAGGCAATTAAAACAAACATAAATAAAAGAATTTTTTTTTTCTGTTGGGGAATGAAAATATATTAGATCCTAAAGAAAAAGGCCGCTGATAGGCCGGCCATAAATTCTTGTGCTCCCTCCCTTTAGTTCCAATTACTTCCAAAACAAATTTTCATCCCATGAATTTTTATTGAGCCATCAGAAATGCTGTTTGCAACTATACACAGCTTGATTGTAATCTTCTTTACACGCAATAAACGCAGCCTTAATAGACTGTTACCTCCCTTATTTCCATTTTAACATCTTCAACAAAACCAATTTATTGTCGGGACCAGATTCTCGACGGCCGCTCTCATGTAGTGTTGAAACAATTGTTAAGATATCAATCTTCGAATGGATACGGAATATTCAGTTATGGCTGCAATTTATTATTCTTTGTTGTATGAACGCTTTGAGCGAGCCTTAGAATAAATTTACTTATATAACGGGAAAAAAAAACATGCCATGCCAAAAATTAACTCTAAACTGACGCAAATTGGTCCGTCAATTATGTAATTATGCAAATCAATTCATGACCTGCCATTCTATTTACATGTCATATTTGAAAGTTATTTGTCTACTTTGTGCTACTGAGCTAATCTGGACTTGTTGCCTACCGGTTATAACCCTTCTCTCTCCAGTGCGGAACAATGGATTATAACTAATGGGTTCGTAAATAAATAAATTACAAATCGCCCAGATGAGAATCGAGCTTACGATTGTAGGTTTACCAAATGGGTTTAATAGAATCGCCGTAACTCATCATGGTTAGCATGTGCCCTCATTATATATTAATTGTGAAGAGAGAAAACCAAATGCTCTTAGTTTTGGAACTCATTTTTTTCAATTTTTTGTGTTAGGTTCTGATATAGTACGTTAACCAATTACGATTAAGATGAAAAGTCCACCACGCGCTGCGTAAACTAAGCATAATTCCCACTCACAGTTACAAATATTTTCGACTCACATGCTATTATAATTCTTACAGTAATAAGAAATCAGCGTCCAAAGCACACAAAATTTAAGCTACTGGGGCACAATACGTAACAATAAAAATACCTCGGTAATACATGACAAAGAAAAATGAATAGTAGAGCAATTTGGGTCGTACAATTTCATCATCAAGATTGGTTACGTGCCATTTTTCGATCCCATAAATAATAACATAGGTAGACATTACTTTGTACCCGTTCTTTCTCATCTTATTAGCGAACTTGATTTTTAGTTTTACACGTAAAATCGGGCAAGATTATATATTAAATACTTATGCATGAAAACTACAATATTCATTGATAATTCGACTACGCATATTTACCCACATTTCTTATGTTGTAAAAGTGTATATGTGCACATAAAATCTGTCTCGCCAGAGCTCTGTGCTCCTCATATTTTCGTCTTTTCACTTCGAATTATTTCAATTTTATTAATGAAACTCGCTCACAACCATAGGAGGGGGTTGAATGTGAAGTAAAAAAATAGCACCCCTGACTTAATATCCCAACGGCTTATTCCACCCTCAAATCTAACTGTGTTATTTCTGAAGAGGGAGAAGGCAAAAAATTGGATTTAAGCAAAATTTCTGATTCTACAGTGAGGGTTATTTTTTAGAAGCTGATTTCTTTTAGAGACTAAATAAACTTAGCATAGCTTTGCCACATAGAAATAACAATAACAATCACAGAAAAAAAGTATTAACGGAATAATGATTATTGATTATGGCCAGGTTACCAATAATTTCATGGATAAATAAATTAAAATTGCCCTTGACGTACTCCATTGTATGGTTAGAGAATCCCGGCATGCTCAAAGACACGTACTTCGCCAGAGAGTTTCAATAAGCACCAGAAACATATTTATATTTGAAAGTACATAAGCAAGTAACATTTTAGTTGCCTCCGTGAAAGGCGATTTGAGACGAAAGAAGTCAAAGCCACTAACTCAATCAAATATATTTACAAAGATAAACAATGAGAAAATTATTAACAAAAAGGTCCATTCACGGCCGCACTTCAGACTCCGGTTTTTCACGATTTATAAATACGCACGAACCAAAACGTGGTTCACAACCCGAATGTCGTAAGGAGACTGTTCATCTTAACCTCGCTAATATATAGAGACTTCTCTATAGCAACGTATAGCAACGAGATACTCGCGAACACATGACAATTCAAAGACTAACTGTCAAGGTTTATTATCATTTATTAACGTCCACTTTTTGCAACTTAGGCTAATTGGGACGGGTTATCTACAGGTTACCACCCTTTTCTAGCCAGGGTGGGATTTTAGGATGTTATTTAATGAATTTCGTCACTAAATAATTTCCTTTACCCAGGCAAGAATCGAATTCGCCACTCTAGGTTTACCATGTGAGATAAAGGTCAACGCTTTAACACACATGGCTAATATGAGCCCCTGTGAAGGTTTATTTATGAAGTTTGTGAGTACCTCGCCGCTACACCTCACAAACCCGAGCAGTAACTGAGAAATTGCAAAATCAGGGATTTTAGGGACTACTCCCCAATACCCAAATAATTGAAAATAGGTATATTAAGAATGATTTTTTTTATACTTCATTGACGCACACTATACACAACGGGCTAATTGAGATGGTTACCATATACATGTTGCCTGCATTTCCCTATGGGAACTATGGCTCTTGAAGAATGGGCGTGGTAATAGCTAGCTGCGTGACAATAAGCTCCGCACTGTTAAAAGTACTGTCATATCCTGGAATACTTCAACTAGTTCTACAAGGAGGAACGTAGTATTAAAATTTCGCCTCAGAATTGGCCACGCAAGGCTCACACATCAGCACCTGATGAAAAAGGAAGAACCTCCAACCTGCACTACTTATGGGGTAGAGCTGACAGTTGCACACATTCTTACCGAGTGTAGAAGGTATGGGGACATCAGAAAGTCCCTTGGTATGTCAGAAGTACTTTCTGAAATACTAGGGGACGATAGCCACTCAATTAAAAAACTCATTAAATTCTTAAAAATTACGGGCCTAAATAAAGAAATATAAATATAAGTTCAACATATGGGCACACAAGCCAGTAAGATAAGTATTTATACATAAAATAGATTTTAAAAAGATACTGCTGTGTTTTTGGTATTAGTGACAGGATCGGCGATAGAAAAAAAAAGTAGAGACCCAGTATAGGCGAGGATGAAGGAGGGACCACGAGAGGACCGAATCTCTTTGAAAAGAAGGACAACCGGAAGGAAAGGAAACGAATTTGGACCTTTGACCACCTAGGCACAAATAACCCTAGCGAGTTCGGTGCCTAATGACAATAAAAATAATTAAATAAAATAAGGATTTTATTTAATGAGTTTCCCACCTCATAAATTCCCTAAGTATCGAACTCGGTTTTGCTATGTGTGATTTGATATCAACGCTTAAACTCACATAGCTAACCTGAGTCCCCGGGCCTGTTTGAATATGTGAAGAAGATTTTCCTTCCAAGTAAGTCCTATGTTCCAGGCGACTTCCTATCGCTAGTTTCGGTTGTCAAAGGCTCGATTTTCTTCGGACCAACTCCAAGATAACATCGTGTTAATTGCGTTCTTTCCCTAGGCACAGCATTCTCAGCTATTGTTCCACGCGCTATCACTAGGCAGTTAGTTCTTCCTTATCTCCCTTTAAAGTGATTTGCGGCAAAATACTGTATCTTCATACGAGTCATTGTTATTCTTGTCTTACTATTTAAAGACCTGGTGTGCTTATTTCGAAAAACACCATACAATATAGTTATATACAGTTATAAAGTTCTAGAAACTAAGTCAAATAAGGAAAAGGAGGTGCTATTTTGCTCAAGTCAAAACTATAAATATTACAAATCTTATAATTTGTTTAAAAAATAAAGTTTTCAAATAAGGTTAAGGAATACTTGTAACCATTATAATTAGCAGATTTCCCTTAAGGTTATCGATAGCATATTATCCCTTTCTAGACTGGGTCAGAATAAGGATTTTTTTTAATGCGTCCGTCACTAAAATAAATTCCTATTACCCAGGAAAGAATTCAAATTTCAGCTCTAGGTTTACCAAGTGAAATTCACACATTATATTATAGATAAGTGCTTACAGGCATCGAGCACTTGAGCTGCTACTATGAATGGAGTTTTCCTTTTGTTTTGTCAGGGCTCAGGTTAGCCATGTGAGATAAAGCGTTGACTTTAATCTCACATGGTAAACCTAGAGTGGCGAGTTCGATTCCCACCTGGGCAAAGGAATTTATTTAGCGACGAAATTCATTAAATAAAATCCTGAGTCCCACCCTGGCTAGAAAAGGGTGGTAGCCTGTAGATAACCCGCCCCAATTAGCCTTAGTTGCAAAAAGTGGACGTTAATAAATAATTTAATTTGGTTGTAACTACAGTTCTAAATGAATATACTTTTATATTGAGCCCATTGAACCACTGCACATAACATGAGTTGTTCATTTTATTATTAAGAGAAACGTTTATTATAAACACTTTTGTCTTAAAATTTATTATAAATATATGATAAAAACTATAGCAGGAGTCAACGATTTTATTGGACACAAACGACTGAATCGAAGTAAACAAAATTCCGTATGTGAATTATCATTAATTTCTTCATGATTATATGCTGTATCAACATTTCTTGAGACAAGCAGGGGTGGGGATTAAAGGTAAGCCTGAAATTGTAAAATAGGGATAATTCGTTTCCCGAACGAAAACTCGTTATAAAGAAAACTAAAAAAATGCAAATATCTCGGTTAATAATCAAGATTCCAAAGCTATTTATAAAAAAAAAAAATTTAGCCATCCTTTATTAGCAATATGTTAACGTATAATTTCCATGCATTAGAACTACTGTAAAACCAAAGCAAAAATGAATAAACAACATAAATAAGTAAGTTATTGCTTATTTTCTAATAAAAAAAAGAAAAAAACAAAATTGCGGTCCAAACACCGCAGCGCGCCCGCTAACGTAACTCAAATAGGCGCGCCCGCCGAAGGGTTAAAACAATTGTTTTTCAACATTTAACTTCTCTCCTTTTTGATTTTGACTTAGTGAGAAATTTAAATAATATAAATGTACTAGTATATAGGAATAACATAATTTTTTATTATGATTAAAATCATTTAAGCAGATTTCCCTTAGGGGGAAATCAGCTATTGAAGTTGTACTCAAGATTTTCAAAAAAATGTCAAAGCCAAGTTCAAAAATGTTACATAGGGGATGACGAAAATGAGGTTCGTTCAATATTATATATATAATGGTCTATTAACGCTCTAGCCGTCTCAATTATTGTCTGACCGATACCATACTTGGTATTTAAACGTTTTATGCAATAATAAAAATCAAGTTCCTTAACGCCTTAAATCGGAGGGGTAATTTCGAAAATTCGAAATATCTCCGTTATTATGCGTCGGATTGAAAAATTTTATAGTATTAAACTTATTGAAAATGTAACGTTCTATAAATGTTGTTATGTACGTTTTTCCATTATCTTGATTATTAAGACGTTAGGATATTTTTGTTTTCAGACTTCAGTGAGCCCCCACTCCTACTTATCTCATAATAACAATGAGCTGTTATATTATAAAGCATATAATTTGAAGCCAAATTACCAAATATTGTTTTCATTAAACTTTTACGTTTTGGAATAAATGAAAATAGGTAACGCACGTAGGGAATCTGCTTAGTCCCTGCGTGACGGACTTTTAAATTGTTGTCTTTAATACTAGTAGTTATTTATTTGTTGTTTTTATTACTTGTATTTAATTTTTATTTATCGTGTCTAATTTTTTTTGTTGGTTCAGTTTTTTGTTATTTTACTTTGTTACATTTTGAGCCAAATCGCCTGGTTGCGGTTGCTCTTGTATAAATAAATTTAAATAAATTATTCAGGTTGCTTTGCTATAAAAATAAAATCATTAATCAGTCAACTATGATTTTCCCGGCATCGCCGGGTACCTTAGCTAGTAACATATAAATTACAGCATTTAATAGCTCAGAAGAAAGTTGAAAAAAAAAAAGAAAATGTATGCGACTTCAGTGGAAATAGCAGAAATGCAATATCACATAAAATGTCTTCGTACGACTACTTGAATGGCCAGTGCCTTCCATCTCCCTAGATCAAACCAGAACCATTCAAGACCCTGAAATACTGAGCTCAGAGAGGCTGGAGAGAGAACGAACTGAGCAAAGGCACGCGATCACCGTCGTCCATGCTGTAGACACGAGTGAACAAGGCTCTTAAGTAAACTGTTAGCCGGTAGGAGAGTATTTTCTGAATTAGAGCCCTTATAATTGTGGGCTGCGTACGTGACCCGGGGTGCGTGTCTGCTACCACCATGTTTTTTCATCCCTTCAATCGGCTCTCCCCACACTAAAAGGCTGGGATATGTGGGTCTGAGGACCAGCAGGGTAGGCACGATGACATTTGTCAGCTGTCAGGAGGCCCTTTTTCTGATGTACCGTCCTACAGACTCCCATGAAGGATGGCTGCAATAGATAAAAGGTTGGTGAATTCATAGTATCGTTAGATACAGGGGTACTACAACAACCACCCCTTGAGCTGATGGGGATAAATTAGCAACTATTACCAAGTTATTGTGTACAATAAAACGTCCGACACGCAGGGGCTGCGTAAACTAAGCAGATTTCCCTGATGTTTAACTAAAAATAAATCTACATACTGGTAACACAACACCACCGTTAGTATTAAGTGAATAAATACAAAAGGTAATAATAAATCTTTCAGTAAATGTTAATAATTTCCGGACAGGAAGCGTCTGAAACGTAAAACAAAAAATAGGCCTACCAACCTCTAACCGGAAATATGAACAATTAATGAAATATATCTGAGTATAACATATTAATTTTATTAAAAACTATTTACTATAGCAAGTGGAGTAATTTGAAATGAATCGGAATAATTTCTATTGCAATCACTTAGATTTTACTAAATTCAAGAACAATGGAAGGGGAGGGGGTCGACCTAACCTATTTGTTTGACACTAGTAGGAGTGGGGGTTTACGGAGAGCGTAAAACTAAACAATCCAAATATCTCGGTTAATACTCATTATATGGAAAACGTGTTTAGATAAATATTTATAGGGTATTTAATTTGCAATAAGATTGCTATATAAAATTTTTCGATCCGACGTATAGTAACAGAGATATTTCGATATTCCTCCTCTCTAACCCCAACCTCCGCATGGTCTTTCCGCCATAGATTAGTTAAGTGAAGTTAAATAGGTCATATTTTTACAATAAAATCCTTAATCCCACTCTGGCGTTAGAGAAAGGAGGCAACCTTGTACATAACCCCAATTAGCATAGTAATAAATAGTGAGTGTTAGAAAATAATAATAACAATATCTCCACATATATTGCATTGAAAATAGCCATAAAATAAATTTTATAGATACATCCTTGAAAAAAAGGTCAACACACACTCTAGGTTTTAAGCATTTATTTCATCATCAGTGCTCTGTCTCTAAAAATCAGGTATGGTTTACTCGCTCCTCCCTCTGGAGTGGTCTCACTTGAGACTTTTTAAATAAAAATTAAAATATGAAATTGTTTGAAATGAAAAAAATTTAAATAAAATTATTTGATAATAAAGAACGGAATAACTTGATAAATAAATGTGCAGTGCCGAAGTAAATAAAATAAAAAAGTCCGTCACGCGTGGGCTGTATAAACTAAGCAGATTTCTCACGTGAATTTTTACAATAGAGAACTCTGCATACTAGTAATAGTAGTAATAACGAGTCTCTAAACCAATTTCACGAGAGCCGAACAGATACGGAAACGGCCGAACTAGCTTTAGGAGGATACCCAAGAATTGACCCGACATCAGCCGATCTCATCTCGTCCGTTATACGCACACACTTAGTAAAAATGCAAATATCTCGTTCAATATTCAAGATAGAGAATAAATGCATATAACAATAATTATAGAAAAATTTAATTTGCAATAAGATAGGTTCTATACAAGTTTTCGATCCGACGTATAGAAACGGAGATATTTCGGATTTTTGAAAACTACCCACCTTCCACTGGTCCGATTTCAGCCATTAACGAACTTGATCTTTCTTTTTGTATAAAGTATAAAACGAATAAATATCGAGTTTGGTAACGATTAAACAAAATTTACGACCGCTAGGGCCTTAACAGACAAATATATATATATATATATATATATATATATATATATATATATATATATATATATATATATATTTATTTATTTGTGCCAGAGATCCATTTTGTTGATTTGCAATATTATGGTGTATATTTTAAAAATTCTTGAAAAAAAACATTGAACAGGGACGTATCAGACGGAAATAAAACCGATATAGCAGAGTTTTTGTATACTATCGGCAATATTATACTATAATAAAATCTTTTTCAGTTAGCCTTAGTTGCATAAAGTGGACGTTAATAAATAAATAAAATATTTGCCTACCATTCATAATTAATATTTGTTAATAATTATCATACTGACAAATTGATAGAAACTAGGGATGCAGAAAGCATCGATAGTATAAAAGAGTTTTCTTACAGAAGAATCAGCCGTAGCACCACTACACTAAATTTTATGATGCCAAAGTGGGTTTGACCGATGCCAGAAAATAATCGACCGAGAGACCATAGAGATTGTAAAGTCCTCAAGATGTAGGATACCGTATAAGACAGGCTTGTAACTGAATCAAACCAGAACTTTTCAATCCAAGAGATCGCATTAAGGAAGCTGAAATGGCGGTAAAGTACAAGTAGAAAACATCAATACTCGAAGCCTGAACTTTAATAATAACTAACTCTGTGAACGTTTACGAGTATTCAGAATAAACTGTGGGGTTAATCGTGGCTGCGAACTAAAAAATCTCTGTCAAAATTCATGATGGAGAAAAAGTGTATAGAATATTTATGAAAACTTAAATTTCCAACACGATGCTTCGATCTGACTCATAGAAATTCTGAATTTTCCATGTTTTTCCTCTTTTACCCCTCCCCCCCTTTCCTCCTGTCCAATGTCAGTCACGAACGATTTTGATCTCTCTTAAGGAAAATCTGCCCTTAACCATGTGAGCATTAGTATTCATAAACTGTAATTAGTTCTACGCCACCTTCCCAAATTTTGGTGCAACTGACAGTAGTTTTACCACATTCAGAAGTATTGTTTCCAAGTGGTCAGCTAGAACTTTATATAAACAGGTACTTCTTCGAAAATGTTATTAGTTGTAGGAGTGATTATTTTATCCGATAGACAATATAAAGTTTAATTTGGCCTATGTGAAGAAAGAGAGGCCAAAGACCCTACAAGACACCGGCCATTGTTGCAGGCTTCCCATATAGAAGGAGTAATTATTCTCCCTCCTAATCCCTCCCATTCCCTTGCGCTCTCTCTCTCTCTCTCTCTCTCTCTCTCTCTCTCTCTCTCTCTCTCTCTCTCTCTCACACACACACACACACACACACACACACACACACACACACTCTCACTCTTGGTTTTATTATTGCTCTCACTCAACTTTTAGGTTTTGAGGTAAATGAAAATACGTGACGTACGTGGGAAATCTGCTTATTTAACGTAGCCCCTGCGTGACGGACTTCTTTTAGCACTGTAAATGCCCTGAAGAACGTAACGTCTGCCAGTTGAAACTTGAAAGATGGATTAGTTGAGACCTTAAGATCCTATTCTTTGCCTGAAATTAACATAATTAGTAACATAAGCTAAAACCCAATAATATTAAGAAATCAAAAAGTCCGTCACGCAGGGGCTGCGTAAACTAAGCAGATTTCCCACGTGAAGTAATACAATAGAGAAATCTCCATACAAGAGCCCAACACTTACGGCAAAGGGCCGAACTAGGTTTTGGCGGGAAACTCAAAAATCCGTTACCGGCCCAAATTAAATAAAAATGCAAATATCTCGGTTAATATTCAAGATAGGGAATAAATGTATAGAACAATATTTATAGTAAATGTAATTTGTAATAAGATTGACTCTATACAATTTTTCGATCCGACGCATAATAACGGAGATATTTCGAATTTTCCGAAAATCCCCCCTCTAAACCCCCCCTCCCACTGGACCGATTTCAGCCATTAACGAACTTGATCTTCCTTTTTACATAAAACGATTAAATTCCAAGTTTGGTAACGATCAAACAAAAATTGCGACCGCTAGAGCGTTAACAGACAAATATATATATATATATATATATATATATATATATATATATATATATATATATATATATATATATATATAGATATATATATAAAATTTTGAACGGACCTCATTTTCGTCATCTCCTGGGTAGGATCGATGGACATTTGAAGAAATTTTTCGAAACTCGCGTCATGAGTACGACCTCAATAGCTGATTTCCCTTAAGGGAAATCTGCTAAAACGATAACTGCATATTTATACCTCTAAAACAACTGTTTTTTTGTTTTTTTAATTCTTCTTTAGAACCTCTAAATGCAATTTACCCATCTTCGTTGCAGGATCATCTTGGAGCCTGTCAATGAGAGGACCAGGTGATATCAGCATGGCAACTACTTCTATTCGTAGAAATATGTGAACTTAATCAGATTTTATGCTTTCACAATCTTCGACAGCCTTTGTAATTGTTTCCTGGTTTTCTTTCATAGGCTTCCCAATTGGAATTATGCAGTACTATGGACCTATGTTTTATTACTGTTAATGACACAAAATGACCATTAATAAACAATAGCGATTGAAAGAGCGCTGGATAATATATTATAAAAAATAAAGTTTTGCAGTTATTTAGGAATGTAAATTAAAGTTTCATCACTTTTTTTTGTATTTTTAAAGAAACTTTTCATATTGTTTGATTAACAGACATATTTATGTTATTGATTATAAGACTGAATTTATCAATTAAAAAAATAACTAAAAATCGATAACTAAAATTATTCATACAATTACGGCTTGTCTCTGTTAGTTGTAGAAATTGTGGCAAAAAATGAAATGTCCTATTACCCCATTTGTTTTTACCCTCTGCCAGTCATCTATTATACCTTATGACTCATGACATTGGAAGGTTATGCATAAGCTATAATTGATTTTCAGAGGTGTTGTTTACGCGAGTTAATTAGCCATTTGTGGGAATCTGGAAATGACATTAGCAAACCTGTGTTGGTCAGGTGAGGCTCTGTCTGGTAGAATCATCACCCTCTCTCACCAACCTTACAAACCTTTGAACTATTACTTACTATAACGAAGAAATTCCGTCACGCAGGAGTTTCGTTTACTAAGCAGATTTACCACGTGCGTCACCTATTTGCATATATCTCAAAACGTAAAAGTTCAATGAGAACTTTATTTGGTGTGTTTTCAAATAATGTGCTTCATAAAATAACAGCTTATTTTTAATATTACATGAGCAGGAGTGGGAGTTTAGAGTGAATATTATGAAAAAACGTGTATAACAACATGTATAGAACAATACATTTGGAATGAAATTGGCTCTACACAATTTTTCTATCCGAATTATAATAACGGAGACATTAAGAGTTTTCGAATTCCCCCTCTAAACCCTCCCAATTTTCCGATTTCAGGCATAACAAAATTTATCTTTAGTTTTACATATAACGTTTAAATATCGAGGTTGAAAATGGTAAAAGTCCGACACGCAGGGGCTGCGTAAACTAAGCAGATTTCCCACGTGATGTTTTACAATAAAGAAATTTCACGAGAGCCAAGCAGTTAAGGAAACGTCCGTTAGCCGCTCAGATTTAATAAAAATGCAAATATCTCGGTTAATATTCAAGATAGACAATAAATATATATAACAATATTTATAGTAAATTTAATTTGCAATAAGATTGATAATCTCCAATTTTGTGATCCGACGTATACTAACGGAGATATTTCGAATTTTCGAAAATCCTCCCCTCTAAACCCCTCCAACATCCCACTGGTCCGATTTCAGCCGTTAACGAACTAGATCTTTATTTTTACATGAAACGACTAAATATCGAGTTTGGTAACGATCAAACAAACATTGCGACCTCTAGAGCAGTAACAGACAAATATATATATATATATATATATATATATATATATATATATGTATATATATATATATATATACAGTTTTTTTAACGGATCTCATTTTTGTCATTTACTAGGTAAGATCGATGGACATTTGAAGAAAAATTTCGAAAAATTCCGTCATGAATACTACCGCAATAGCTGATTTCCCCTAAAATTGCGACCGCTAGAGCGTTAACAGACGTATGTATATAGTTTTCAACAGACCTTATTTTCGTCATCTATTAGGTAGGATCGATGGGGTATTGCAGGATTTTTTTCAATAACTGATTACGCTTTTGGGAAATCTGCTAAAAATATAAGAAGAATTTATGCTAAAGCAGGTACTACATTTCAGCTGAAAGCCATTTAAATCTGTCTACACTCCAACATAAACATACAAATACAACTCGTAGTAACGAGCATAAAAACTCCGATCTATTTGTTGGTTCAACTGAGTTGAAGTTTGAGTCGGCGCCGTGAAGACATTTAAAATAAACTTGTCCAATGTGTAGAGGAAGCGGTGATCTTGGTTTATAATGCCATCCATCTCTAGAGCCTCTCGTCAATAACGTCCGGCAGGCCTTGGTCCTTCGTGGCCTGCCAAAGCAATAGAGGATACATTTTTACTTGGAGAATAAGCCAGAACATGACCCATTTTAGCAGATCTATCTTAAGGGAAATCAGCTATTGAGGTTGTACTCATGACGGAAATGTCCATCAAACCTAACTAGGAAATGATGAAAATGAGGTTTATTCGAAATTATATATATACTTGTCTGTTACCGCTCTAGACTCACTTTGTTTCTTATCGCTTCGAAACTCGATATATAAGTGTTTAACGTAAAACTAAAGATCGAATTCATTATCGGCTAAAATGGGATTGAAATAAATATTATTGAAAATGTAATATCCTACAGATGTTGTTATGTATGTATTTTCTCTATCATGTATATTATACTATTGTTTCAATATTCATGTGTTTAATGATAATTCAAGCTACTGTTACACATTCACTGAGCGCGATGGTGTTAAAAATCCTAATTCAGTTATTTGTTTTTTACATGACTGTTTAAAAAAGCAAATAGAAAAGTTCTCAGACATTTCTTCAGTTATTTTGCTTTCTGATGCCACAGGTGGCCAAAATAGAAATTTTCTAAAGTGTGAGTTCACTTCCTGGTTTGCAAGGGTATATAAAAAAGATGTTATACAACTTTTCCCAGTAAGAGGACATAGTTTCTCACAATGTGATAGAAACTTTGGTTTGATCAGGAACAAAATAAAAAATAAAGAATTGATTGGAAATGCTAAACCTCATTTAACAGCAATGGTAAAGTGCAGGCAAACCCCTTCACCCTTTGAAGTTGTTATGGATGCAGAACTTCTGCAAGACTGGGAACCATTTTTTAAATTATCTATTCCTGAAGAAACTTGTCTCAAGAATAACAATATAATTTACTCTAATGAAATATGTCATTATCAAATCATTGCAAAATGGTGCTCTGCTGTGCTCAAAGAATTATCAGTTATTAGTTTGAAGTGTTCAGTTATTGGCGGCCTACCAATCAGATTGGAGCTTTTCACAACGTTGCGACTCAAAGGTGTCATTACCCAGCAGTAAACCAACTTAAAGTTAATGATGTAAAAGCCTTATATTGGTTTTTACAGGAAGAGGATGTGGACTTTATTGAAAATAAGATTTCTCAAAGTGGATAAAGAAAGAGAAATGTTATACTGATTTCAAACAAACAAAGTTTACTCGGAGTATAAGATGTTTTTTTTTTTTTTTTCAATTTGTTCTTCAAATATATGAAAATCTTTTCATATTGATGTTTTCCCTGTTTAAAATATCAAATATTTATTATGGTAACAAATAAATAAGTTATAATCTATTTCATTATATTCTTTTTAATAACGTTTTTATATAAGAATGTATTCTGGCTAGAAAGGGCGTATAAAGTAACATACGTTTTTTTAATTATTACAAAAACACCAGTTACTGAATTTTTTTTTTTAATCAGGCTTTCATCAAGGCTCAGGTTAGCCATGCGAGTTAAAGCGTTGACCTTTATCTCACATGGTAAACCTAGAGTGGCGAGTTCGATTCTCGCCTGAGCAAAGGAAATTATCTAGTGACGAAATTCATTAAATAACGTCCTAAAATCCCACCCTGGCTAGAAAAGGGTGGTAACCTGTAGATAACCCGTCCCAAGCCTTAGTTGCAAAAAGTGGACGTTAATAAATAATATTTTTTTAATAGGTGTAATCATAGGTGTATCAATATTTATTAATATTACAGGAATTATAATTACTACGACAACAGGAGACAACATTGAAATATTCATTGGTGTTTTCTCAAAACAAGAGTTTTACTTATAAGCCCCTTTTACGTAGACCGCCTCAATTGTAGTTCCATGCATTTTTCCCCCACAAGTATTAAGTGAGTTTTTCATACGTTCTAGTTTTCAACTTCAGGACCCCCCCCCCTAATCATCGGTTTTACATAGAAATATATAATATGCGGTGAGATGACATAACAAGTGTGTTCAACCAAGACGTGTGCAATCTGCTCAGTTTACTCAGCCTCTCTGTGACGGACGTTTTATTAGATGGTGACTTGCAATAAAAAACATTAATCTTATCCCCAGACCTGCCAGGGACATTATTTTCAGCCCTTAATATTCAAATATATTGCACACAATGTGAGACATGAACTTACCGAGGATACTAATACTGGAAAAACAAAGAAAACAATATCAACAATAAAAACCTGTGGGGGATTCATCCGCATTGTTACTCCCTCTGGTAAAAAAACGTTAATTCCAAAAAGATGGCGGAAAGATGTTCTTGTCTAATCAGCTGTTGGAGCGTTGATCTCGTTGCTGGCATAATCAACTTTTTTCTCTTCTCCAGGTTCAGGGTTATCCGGTAGGGCAGCGGCGAGAGAGTGTCAACCCTGGTGGATTCGCTCGGCTGGCCACGTCTATCTGGACGAGCCGTCCACCTCAAAGGCGATTCTACGCACTGCCTTTCAGAGTCAGCCTCTGGAACAAAGCTGGACGAGCCCCGATGAAGAAACACCGTCTGGAAAAATTGCACTCGTCATGTGTGGGGGAAACCATTGGGGAAAACAGTTGGGAGAGGATAGTCGCCAATAGTTTTCTCGTTGGATCACAGTCTACAAATGAGGGGATTCAATGACGTCCAACAACTTCTATTTTATATTAATGAGAAGTTGTTTTCTATTTTTTAATCTATTGAATATTGAGATTGAGGGAATATTTTTGTGTTTCTTATCTGGTTGCCCTTCAGGGAGATCAGCTATTGAGGGGTATTCAAATATTTTCTTCGTATGTACATGGATCCTACCGAGGACCAGATAAAATAAAATGAAATCTGACAAGTTGGAACGGGCGTTTACAGTTATTAAAAGTCGGCTCAAAAAATTGTACGTAACTAATCTAATTGATTATTTAATGACCTGTACGATGAAGGCCCAAAAATTAAAATACTCCCTTAATACTAGAATTTAAGAAAACATGTATAGCTCAAAAATTGTGGGAAATCATTTTTCAAAAAAATGGGTAAATTTACAGTTTTCAATTCGGCTCATAACCACAGATATTTGAATGATTGATAATGCGTACACTCTAAACTTATATTTAGCCAGGGGGCTCAGGTTACCCATGTGAGTTAAAGCGGTGTCTTTAATCTCACATGGTAAACTTAGAGTGGCGTGTTCGATTCCCTCTTGGGCAAATAGGAATTTATTTAGTGACGAACTCATAAAAAAAAAAAATCCTTAGTCCCACCCTTGCTAGAAAATGTGGTAGCCTGTAGATAACCCAACCCAATTAGCCATAGTTGCATAAAGTGCACGTTAATAAATAAATAAATAAAAATTATATTTAGCCAATAAAAGAGCTCGTCGTATTCAAACTTGATATAAGATACATTTAGATATATATATCTTAAATATCAAAAATGCAAAATATCTTCGTTAATACGTAGGTGAATCAAATGAAAACCTTAAAAGTGCTGTAAAGTTCAGGTTAAACCTTTATGGTTTTCATTTGATTCACCCTCGTATGAGTCCGATCGGAAATCGTAAATGACAATTTCCTTTGAAAATTAAATGTTGTATACATGTTGTTCTACAATGTTTTTCTTAAATATTAATCGAGATATTTGCATTACTTTTGTTTTCACTATGACACCTCCCCAAACATGGCATACGGGCGATAAGCTGATATATCATGAACCTTATTATGTGTATGTTTAAATGGAAAATATTGTTAATATTGTACTATTATTATGTGAGATACATGTAAATGTGTTCTATATCATCATTTTTTAGTTGTAAATAACATGATTTTTATTTGATCAATAACACACTCAATAATTTTCCACCTCATGTAAAACTATAGATAATTTTTTGATAACGGCTAAAATTGACTAGGAAACATATGGGGGAGGGGGGGTGAAAAATTATTATTAGTCTTAAAGTTTTATATAACTAATCATGTTTAAATTTTATTTTTCACCTACTATTGCCTTATACGTGTTATCCACGTAATTTCACTTACGTTTCTGAGTAAGTAAAGCAAATTTATTTTTCAGCAAATTACATTACAATTATTTTTGGAATATATTTACAAAGTACACACCGATCCCACGAGTGACGTATGATACCGTAAATCATTCTTCTATATAAACATATAAAATAGGATTATATTAAAAATTTGTAACGATATTACATAATATTGAGGTTGAATAAAAAAAAATAGTAGTAACAGTAGTCATGTTTCTGTTATATAAGATCATAAAATAACAAAAGGATTTTAAATTAAACTCAAAACAAAGAAACCTGGGATATCTTCCAGCCCTCTTCGGATATTTATACAAGTTCATGTAATCTCCTCAGTTAAGGATAGACCTATTTCTTGATCCCTGCCTCTATCCACTACCTAATGCTGCAGGTGGAACTCCCGGAGGATGGGTCAAACATCAAGAAAGTGATAGGTGTCTTCAGGTTCCTGGAGTGAACAGTGAAGTTGGCGGTGTCACCCCTAATCCAAGGCTTCTTCTTCAAGTTGAGAGTCCTCCTCAACCTGAGAGTCCTGGTCCTGGCTGTTGCACTGATATAGTGGTAATTATTTATTTTAGTATATTCTAAAGCAGGTATGGCCAACCTTTGACATGCTGCACGCCAAACTTTAGTGTGCAAATACGTTCACGTGCCGTTTTTAAAAGTAGTGCATTTTAAAGTAGTGTTCACAATTTTTAAGGATAGATATCAGACATGAAATTATACGACAATGTATTTATAATAAAATTTAGATAGATAAAGATAAAAGATAAAAATTCTGTATTTAAGTATAAACTTTTTACAGGGGGTCCGAATATTTACAAAAAAAAATAAAAAATAAATAAAGAGAGAGACAAAAAAATAAAAAGAAAAAAAAAGAAGAAAAATTAAAACACATAGCTAGGTACAATATTTCTCTAAAGTAATACATATAATATTGGTGATTGATAAAATAAATAATTTGGCTATAATTAGTATATCAATAAACAAAGAATTACATTATAGTAAAAATAGCTTGCTCAACATTGGGTGATCTTCAAATTTGATACGTAAGTAACCTTAATTTCATAGAAACAAAAATAAAAATAAAGAATAAAGAAATAGAAAGAAAGAAAATAAAAAAAAATAAACAAGAACATAAAATTTCATTAATCTGCTTATATTAAAGAAAAATAAATAAAGAAAGAAAAAATAATAATATAATAAAATGAAATAATAATAATAAGTAAATATAATAAAAATATGTGTCTAATAATAGACAAAATAAAGAGACATTTCTTCTAAATCATCAATCAGTTCCGAAGGCACAATATTAATTATGAAAAATAAATAGATAAATAAAATATATAAATAATTATAATAATAAATGAAATATTCAAAACTTGTGTAGGAAGTGATAAATCAATCAAACATTATGAAAGCTCGTACTTTAAGGGCATTTATAACAAATTTATAGGTGTCAAAGGCCTTAGATTTATAATAAAATTTATTAAGGTCACAAAATGAAAAAAATAGGCAGAACATTATAATTAAGTCACAAAATTTGGAATTATTACAAACAACGAAAGTTAAATAGCGAGACGGAAATCAATGAGACACTTGAGCTTGAATTTGGGAAACTAAATCCATCCATGTTTTGATTAATTCCACTAATCCAAAGAGGAAAAGAATTTTCCAAATTATCCTCAGTCAGCCTTGTACAATGTTTTGATTTATTAACTTTTATCATTGAAAGAACTGTTCGCATTAATAAGTACTGCCAAACGCACAAATCTCTCCTCACATTCCTCATTTGAAGTGAGTAGTGTAATATTTTTGTTTACTTTGATTTTTCAAAATGTCTCGCGGGCCGGATCAAACAATGCCGCTGGCCAGTGGTTGCCCAGATATGATCTAAAGAGTATACTAAGAGCATGGAAGCGAAACCAGAGTTCCTTATAAAAATCATGGAATTGTGCATCAGCAAGGTATTGTTTAAATTTATCAATTTCTATTGACTGTACTATAGTTGCTTACGTACTTCAGTCACTAAATAACTCATGACCATGTTACATTTTAGTTCCTTTTTATTTCTCCATGTGAAAAAGAGAATTGGTGCTTACGAGAGTAATAGGTCATATATCCAAGATATTAAATCTGCTTAGTTTGCGTAGCACCAACATGACCTTCTTTCCTTCCATTGAACAAAACTTCATTATTTATAGCTCTAAAACATTTTTCTCTCTTAAGACACACATTCCATTCTGAACACTTTGTTTTGAGAAACTAAACCATCTGACTGCGGAAGTCCTTTTTTTTTTTGTTTTTTAATGCCAAAACCGGATTAGCAAATGGGCGTTCCCACGTTTAAAACTGTTCCATAGAATGTAGAAATACTTCATTTAACCTCGTCCGTGGTCTGGTTTATGAATCTTGATTAACCGATTTATCATTTTCAAATTTTACGACAGAGTAAAAAAAAAATATACATATTAATATATGAATGCACGCTCAGTGGCGACTTTACTAATAGACTTACTGCCCTCAAATTCAGTAGTTTATTTACATCTCTACTGCCTGCTTTCATGAACTGGTTCTTATCACTGATAGAGGACATTTACTCAGACTGTTAGTAGGCGATGATGAACCATGGCCTCTAGATGAACTACGGTACTTAAAGGCAAGCACTCTTAGCAGATTTCCCTTAGAGGCATCAGTACAACCTCATAGGAAGGATTGATGTCAAATGTCCATCGATAATTCTCAGGAAATAATAAATAAGATCTGTTCAAAATTAATGTATGTGTGTGTGTGTGTGTATATATATATATATATATATATATATATATATATATATATGACAGTTATAAATGTTTTAAGGTTACATTAAATTATCCTCTAATATTATAAATTGACGGATTTCATATGTAGAACGAGAAGGACACTTGTAGAGGAGGTAAATAGGCCCCGGTACACGAAGGGCATTTTTAAGAAAGTCCGTATTAAAAAAAAAAAAAGTCCGTCACGCAGGGGGTGCGTAAACTAGGCAGATTCCCCACGTGAAGTTATACAGTAGATAAATTTCGAACTTGATCTTTATTTTTGCATAAAACGTTTAAATATCGAGTTTGGTATCGATCAAACGAAAATTTCGACCGCTAGAGCGTTAACAGACAAATATATATATATATATATATATATATATATATATATATATATATATATAATTTTTAACGGACCTCATTTTAATTATCTGGTGGGTTGGATCGACGGACATTTGAAGAAATTTTTCGAAACTCGCGTCATGAGTACGACCTCAATAGCTGATTTCCGTTAAGTGAAATCTGCTAAAAAGAAAAAAAGGAATTTTTTAACGACCCATGGCATAAAAGTGAGAAGTATTTTTGAATATTCCATTTTTGAGCTGCTGGATCTTGAAGGAAGCTGATCAAATCTAATCTCAACACAAAAAGGCCTCGTTCCTTCACAATTATTTATTTTAAGAGACAGAAGAGCTTCCGGAACACCCAGTCCATCGGTAGTGGCCTACTAGTAAATATTACCCTTTAAAAACGTCATACTCGCTCTGATATTATTTAAAAATGTGTACACCTAAGAGGAAAAATATATCATTAAAAACATATAATTTTAAGAAAAAATAAATAAATTACGGCCCCAATGAATATAAACAGGTAATACATGAATGAATATTTAGTATATATATATATATATATATATATATATATATATATATATATATATATATACACACACATATTTATATTTCAGGTTGGCAATAAGACCTTGAAGATTTTTAGCCATCTCCTAGTAAGACTGGAAGAGCAAGGAAACGTGCCTCATTACACCGGAGTGGGCGAGATGTTACAATTTCAATCAGTGTTAGCTTGTCTGTGGACGGGATCTAAGAGGCTCATAATCTCACTAGAATCCTACTCATACCCAAACTCTGTGACACTAACGCAGCTCACACTTTTAGCGATCTCGTGGTCTAATGTTCTCCCTTGGAGGGGATAGAACCTGCACCTATTAGCAGATTTCCCTTAAGGGAAATCAGCTATTGAGGTCGTACTCATGATGCGAGTTTCGAAAAAATTTCTTCAAATGTCCATCGATCCTACCCAGGAGATGACGAACATGAGGTCCGTTCAAAATTTGATTTATATATATATATATATATATATATATATATATATATATATATATATATATATATATATATATATATATATATATGTCTGTTAAATCTCTAGCTGTCGCAATTCTTGTTTTATATTTAAAAAACTCGCAATTTAATATTTTTATGTAAAAAGGAAGATCAAGTTCTTTAATGCCCGACATCGGACCCGTGGGAGGGGGGGTTCAGCGCGGCATTTTTGAAAATTCAAAATATCTCCGTTATTATGCGTCGGATCGAAAAATTGTATAGAATAAATCTTTTATTGCAAATTAAATTTACTATAAATATTGTTCTATTCATTTATTCTGTATCTTGAATATTAACCGAGATCTTTGCCTTTGTATTCTGCGTGTGATACTGGTCACCAGAAGGCTATGTTTCGAACTTTCCGGCGAGAGCTCTGGCGGCCGTTTCTATAACTTCGCCCCTCGTGAATAGGTTTAGAGGTTAGGTCAACTGTTTTTTGGGGCTAGAAACTACTGGGTTGTTACGCCTAAATAATGTTTTTAGGTTTAGAGGTTACTTACTACTACAGTTTGTTATTAGGCAGATTTCCCTATTGTAAAACTTCACGTGGGAAATCTGCTTAGTTTACGCAGCCCCTGCGTGACGGACTTCTTTTGCTTTCAGTCTCTCGTGGGTAGAAATAGATGCACCTACACCTTAACCCGCAACAAATGAAATCAAAACCACACCGAAGGAACTATATATATATATATATATATATATATATATATATATATATATATATATATATATATATAGGAGTAATAAATAAGTATAAAATAAAGTTTAGAGGGGAGGGTTTTCGAAAATTCGAAATATCTCCGTTACTATACGTCGGATCGAAAAATTGTACAGAATCAATCTTATTGCAAATTATTTATAATTATTTGCAAATTTACTATAAATATTGTCATATACATTTATTCTCTATCTTGAATATTAACCGAGATATTTGCATTTTTACTAAATCTGGGTGGCTAACGGACGAGAGTGACTTTCCCGCCAAAAGCTAGTTCGGCCGTTTCCTTGACTGCTCGGCTCTCGTGAAATTTCTCTATTGTAGAACTTCACGTGGGAAATCTGCTTAGTTTACGCAGCCCCTGCGTGACGGACTTTTTTGAAAATGTTATGGTTCAAGGGGAATGTAATATGTAGTGTAATAAGCGGACTTTATACTGGCTACGGTCATGAAGTAATTCAGTCAAAGTGTATGGTAGGTCTATGTAAGTCTTTAGATAGCAGTCAGTTAGTATATGTTTTATAGTAAGTGTACAGTTATTGTGTTGTCAGTAGGGTTCGTCTTCTCCAGTAAGTGTGCAAATTTATATAGAATGGAAAACTTATAGATTTATTTATAGACACAAAATAATGATAATTCACATAAACGAGTGCACTATCTGATCACTGGTTGCATGCAGCCGAAGAGGTAAGATGGCTGGATGCGATAGAGAGTTGACAATGGGGCATTAGCGGAGATTACATACTGTGTGAATGGCTCTGGCTCTAACTGGATTACGATGCAGGAGACGGAGGACTTAGAATGTGGGAGGTGGCTCGGCGAATTCTGTCACTGGTCTAATTGACATCCCCGGAGTGTCGGCATGCATGGCAAGATGTGTGTCCGTCTGGGTCAGAGCTATAGGAGAGCTGCTCCCGGTAGATCTGGGTCACACAGACCACTGCCAACTCCTATTCAAGGCCAGCCGGTCACTCACTCCTCAGTGGGTGGACGGGAATTTCGTCCAGGAAGGAATGTGATCCCACCCAGAGACCCATAAAGTATATTTACATGCCCCGAATCTAAGCCCGCCGACATGACAAAGAGCTCCATAATACTACAACTCTATATAAAATATAAATATTTAAAGACTGTCATATCTCCTAATGCATTTTGATATTTTACTCTACTCTATGTATATGATAATTAAGTATAGGACACGCAAGGTTGAATATATTGGGATATAATTTATTACTAGAATAACGAAAAAAAAATATTGTCCCAGCTTTCTGCTTCATTGCGGTCATAGGAATGCTAATTTTTGGAAACTTCGTTTGCCTTCTTCAATGTCATTACTGTTCTTGGGTAGCTGTCCGGAGTATTTTTTATTATAATTTTCCGAACTGCGACCAAGCAAGATTATGTGGTATTGACCACCTTGAAGAAGGCAAAAGAAGAGGTGCAGTAACTGTGTATCAGCTGCGATTTCCAAAGGTCCATTCGAATGACAAAGAAGTCATTTTCAATAAATGAATGGATTATCTCATCGTTACAAGATGTAATGAAATTTCTTGAGAATATAAAGGAATGTATGTCAATCAAAGAGTAACTTACAATTAAGGAACCAGATGTATTTGAACGTTAGATGTTTGCAGTAATAGGAATAATTTGCATTACCAACGTCATTATAAGCCGGATAATTATTAATTCCTTTGTTAAGAAAATTCATGAAGGAAACTCTTACAACTTTTGGCATAATACAGTTTGAACCTCGTCGTCATATGTATAAAACTACCCAGGAGATGACTAAAAAGAGGTCAATTCAAAACTATATATATATATATATATATATATATATATATATATATTTGTCTGTTACCGCTCAAGCGGTCGTAATTTTTGTCTGATCGTTACCAAACTCGATATTTAGTTGTTTTATGTAAAAAGAAAGATCAAGTCCGTTAACGGCTGAAATCGGACCAGTGGGAGGAGGGGTTTAGAGGGCAGGATTTTTGAAAAATGGAAATATCTCCGTTACTATACGTCGGATCAAAACATTGTACAGAGTTAATCTTATTTCAAATTAAATTTCATAAATATGGTTATATACATTTATTCCCTATCTTGAATATTAACCGAGATATTTGCATTTTTATGAAATTTGGGCCGATACTGGATTTTTGAATTTCCCGCGAAAAGCTAGTTCGGCCCTTTGCCGTAACCGTTCGGCTCTCCTATGGAGATTTCTCTATTGTATAACTTCACATGGGAAATCTGCTTAGTTTACGCAGCCCCTGCGTGACGGACTTTTTTTTTTCCTTGAAATTTCACTTGTAGAGGTTTATTAATATCAGTATTTTCTCCTTACCTTTAAAAGAGTTTTCAGATTACATCAGCTTCTTTGGAGCGAGAAATAGGACAAAGTGGCCTTCGATATCGTCAAAATAAATAAATTCTTTGTTAATTAGTAGTTGGATGAAAATAAATTTCTAGAAGAGATTATGTATGTTGTTGTGGTCAAAGAGTCCAGTGACTCATAAAAAGCCCGAATTTCCACAAAGCAACTGTAGCATAGTAGATCAGCAAGAAGAAAGCAACCGAAGAATTGCCGAAAGTTGACATTCCTATAGTATTGAAGACCACTGGGTCAGAAAAATGTTTTCCCAGTGAGGGACTCTCTAATTTAAATAAAATATATTTGTTTATCCGTTATCAGTTATATCAAAAATCACAGATGATCAATTATCTGTTATACGAAATAATATGAAGCTACTTGTTACTCTTTATTTGGGGATCCGTCATTTTTTAACCGTAATTTTTAATTTTTTTCTTTATGTATATAACAATATTTATAGAACATTACATTTTCTATAAGATTGATTATATGTATTTTTTCGATACGGCGCATAATAACGGAGGGATATTAGAAATTTTAGAAGTTAATCCCCCTGGGGCTAACCCCCCCACCCTCCCGCTAGTCCGATTTCAGCCGTTAACGACTTGGTCTTTCCTGTCGTATAAAACGATTATATAACATGTTTGGTAACTATAAGACAAACATTGCGACCGCTAGAGTGGTAAAAGAAAAATATATATATATATATATATATATATATATATATATATATATATATTCAGTTTTGAACAGACCTCATTTTCGTCATCTCCTGGGTAGGATCAATGGACATTTGGAGAAACATTTCGAAAATCGCGTCATGAGTACGACCTCAATAGCTGATTTCCCTTAAGGGAAATCTGCTAAAAACGTAAACAAATACAATTAAATCTAAGAGTTCTGAGGTGTAGCTCATTTGTAACATGAGTTACGCCACCTTTCCATCATCAGTACTATACAGAGCACCAAAGTTGCGAAGCATTTTGATTAAATATAACTCTCGACACCTGTCAAAATATTGGTGACACATTTGTACTAATGGACCGAAGATCTATGGACAAAACCTCGTTACATCCTAATTCAAAGTTTTCTGAATCGACGTTTTCATTATAATTCATCTCTGGGTTTAGTGAACTTCCTAGACATACAAAAAAACTTTATTTAGACATAATTAATTTCTGGAAAACTCTTCATACATCTTGAAAATAATTTTTCTTCTAATGAGTAACGAAGACTGTGATTTTGTCTTTAAATTATTTGGTTGAACAATGATTAATTTTTCTAATTCTCTTCCTGGTAGTACGGTTGGTGTTTAATCGTTTATCCGAAAGATTTATTGATACCAGCAGCATGTAGACTTTATAGTAAACCAAGAAAAAACAAAACAATACTAATGCTTACTCATATACAATACTTGAATTACAGGACGATTTTAAATAACTCGACGGTATATTATGTTCAAACTAAAACCTTCCAATGAAGTCAAGAAGAGTGTAACTAGTGCTAAAACCCCTTATTTTTGGTATCTTGAGTCTCAAGGCTTGACTGAAATGATCATGGAGCCATTATAGCACCAAAAGGGGCTGCGACTCAGAAGAACAGAGTCCAGGCAAGAGATAATTTTAGAAAGAAACAAGAAGTGGGCAGAGACTGTTGAAAAATGTAATGGTTGTCTGTAAAATAGAGAAAATACGATGGAAACAAAAATTGTAGCTCAAATGTATTTTTTTTTGTATTTGATAAACTTTCAAATGTGCGTATTCCTGAAGTACTGGAATGACACTCTGATGACCTCTGATCATATTCTAATGTCTATGATGAACTCCTAATCAGAAGCCTGTCTGAACAGAACATCCAACTTAAGTAGGGCATGAGAAGTTTAGTGATCTAGATACTTATTACGAAAATCGTAGGAGTGAGCGTTAACAAATAACTAAGCAAAATTACAAATAACTTGAATCATATTTGCATTGAAACAAAAAATTTCAATTGCCAATCTTATTCCAAATTTAATTTCTTGCCACTATTGAACTGAACATTTTTTTTCTGTATCTTGAATACTATTATTTTAGAATTTAGACTTCAGAAAGCCCCCATGAACCAGATCATGAATGGTTTTATTTCCAGCTTAAACGTCAAATATTTTTTTCATTCTATTTACTATGCTCGATATTTATCCGTTTCATGATTAAAAAACGGGTAATGGGGAGCGGATTTAGAAGCGAGGTAAATCGTAAGTCCTGAATATTTGAGTTATTATGAATTGGATATAAACTATCTTGTTGAAACTTTAATTTCTATAAATTTTTAACCAACTCATTTTTCGTGTAATTTAAATATTTAACGAGATATTTGTCTTTTTTGATATTCAGTCTTTAGAAAAACCCAAATCGAGAACATATCATATCCTACTTGCATTTCAATTTCAATCTTCATATGCTCTTTACACAGCGTGTTTGTGGGAAATCTGCTCTCTCTGTGGAACACCTGCGTGACGGTCGATTAAATTCACATTGGAGAGCAATATTCTCTTAATGGGAACATGAACTCTGTATAATGTACGATTATAATGCATACACTGCATTGAAGTTTTGGAAGTTTAGCTTGGAGGAAAGATATTATAGATATACTATAATAACCGACAATGCACGCACTTCTAACTACAGTGCAACCATCGACACAGTATCTCCAGAAGAAGTCCAAGAACATGTTCGAAGAATACTGATCAAAGAGTGGATTACAAGATGGTCATCATCAAATTGCAATTTAGTAAAAATTATACAAGATATCAAGAAATGGAAGACATCATCCAGACGTAACCGCCTTGAAGAAGTAAGAAACTCGTTTAAGAATTGGTCACACGGCACTTACGCCTTCATTTTTAAAAAAAAAAAATCTTTTTTGTCCAGCTTTCGAAATTTTAAGCCAGCACAAGTTTCAGTGCATTGCACATTCTACAACATGACGAATGTATACTATCGGATCATCTCTTCACATATTATTGAAGAATAGAATTCAAAACCTATTTAAGGCCCTTAAGACTGTAAACGATCCTAATGTATTATAAACTGGGGGGAGCAGAACAATCATAAATAAATAAATATATCACTGTCTGCAAGAGTAAGTTAAATGGTAAAGTACGCATGAAACCCTGGAGACCGGATAGGAGTTCCGTTGGTCGCGAAAACGAAAACTGCAGCAATGCCCTACAATTCGGGGTAAAGAGAAGTACAATTTAAGGAAAGTAGTCAACTTAAGTAAAACTGTATGTAGTAATTTATCATGTCTTGAACATTAGATACATGCGCTTAACTAATATGAAATGTGAGTTCTATTTCTCACACTTCCAAATGCATTCCAACTTAGGGCTTTTGAAGATGGTGCAGGTTAGAGAACCCAAGTAATTTCTGACTCTGTTTGCTAGCCCTTTTATCGTACAATATATATACAGTCGGGTCATTGGCACTTTCCTGACGAAATTCTGGTTCGTTGGTTTGACTTACCAAAAGTGGCCACTACCAGATTTGGTCTTCGCCGGGTACTTGCTCAGTTCGTGCCTCTGTCCCTTTCCACGATTCAGAGAGATTTATGTCGTTCTCAGAGTTCATTTTATTATCTCCTCCGTTTATTTCGATGGCTTCCGATACTGAAATTTTCTCTCTATTTTTTTTTCTTGCTAATGGTAATCTCTCCCAATGATTGCATAAAAAATAAAATAAATTTCCACCCAATAAGAGTATAATAAATTTGTAATATAAATCAAAAGTTATAATTATTTAAGAAAATGTCTGAGTAAATTAAAAAAAATTAAAATATTTTTCGACGAACACCTCCATAATCAGGCAATTTCCTCAGTAGCCTAGTAATTAGGTTCACACATTTTATTTTGCAATCATAAATTATTTTTAGTTTTATATAGATAAATAAATCGCCAAATTATTATTCCATGTTCTGGCAGCTTAGCAAAATAATATTTGGTTATCTGTATGCAACCAGTATGCAATGCTATTGTTTCTTTGTTAGTGTCGTATAAACGTAAATGTTTAATTTAAAACTAAATTATTATAATTATTAAACTAATGGCTAAAATCTGAAATGGGGGAGGGGGAGTATGTCAGGAGAAAAATCGAAAAATCAAAATGATACTGTAATTAAGAGTCTGATAAAAAAAAAAATCATAAAAACAATCTTGTTTTATTTTTAATTTTCTATAAATGATGTTCTATGTACTTTTTACATACATCCATTATTAAGAGAGTTATTTGTATTTTTGTTTGTAACTAACCTACCCCTCTTTCTACTCATCTCACATATATATTATGATACCTCTTATTCTCTGCATTTATGCCGAACATTATTTTCAAAAGATCTTTACTAATTTATACGTTTTATACTAGAAAATGTTTAATTTGATCACCATTCCATGCAGCTGTAAAAGCTGTACTCATTAAGAGGTTTAGAGGGAGGTATTCCTGAATTCATAACATGCCAGTTATTATGATTTACATCAAAATATGTTGCTGTATCAATTTGGTTATAAATTTAAGTCTCTACAATTGTGTTTTATACATATTTTTAACTTGTATTAATCGAGTTATTAAAGCTCCACTTCTTGTTATCGAATTGTTACTTGGAGTATCTAAGTCACTTAATATCTGATTAATATCTTACATTTCGATTCCTTTTAACATAGGTTTGTTACTAAGGAAGAAATAGAGAATAAATTCTGACATGAAATCACCAGTGTGTCATTTCAACACCTGCGAAATCTGCTTAGTTTACTCAGTTCTGCACGACCGACATTTTTTATTATTATTTATATATATTTTTTATTTCAGAGACAAATGTATTGAACCGTGTAGAACCACCAGTTCGCATCACTACCTATATATTATTGGCTCTATTGCTCCCGAACAGAATGAAGTCCCTCAGAAATATATTTTTTCTATGATCTTCCTAGTCAAATCCAAGAAACGGCTTGACCTACAGGTCTCGACCCCCTCCCACCTTCCATCACACTTTAACAATATGCGAATATAACATGAAATGTCTTAGCTTGTTGTTATTAGTTTCAACAGATATTCTCTAGATGAGATACATGCAAATATATTGTGCGATGACGTTACCAAGAAATATTTTATTTCTTGACATGAAAATATTTATTAGATCTATACCGTACTCGATATTTAACCATTTTATTGTCTATTGATCATATTTGTTAATGGCTGAAATAGGAACTGGAATAGGGGAAGTAGGGGGGATTAGAACTCAGTGATTAGAGAGTTCAGCATGTGATTTGGATTGAAAAATGTCATATGACCAATGTTGTTATACTATTAATTCTCTACAATTAATGAGCTATACGTTTCCTCCTTGTTCAAAAATGTAGCGAGTTCATTCTAGTTTTCATATCAGTATACCCCCACCCTCTAATCATTGGATTTTTATTGTGAAATAGAATATATATATATCTATATATATATATATATATATATATATATATATATATATATATATATATATGGTGTTGTTATTCTTTTTGGAGTTTTGGTCAATGTTGGTGAAAAAAATCTTAGTTTATGCGATATTTCAAGAACCTAGCCCTTAGTGCAATATTCATGTGTAATAGTTTTTACGTATCTTTAGTCTTGCTCTGAAGAAGAGAAAACAAAAATTCTCGAAACATGGGCATAAACTAATATTTTTTCACCAACATTGACCAAAACTCCAAAAAGAATAACTACACCATATATAAAAATAACCTAATCGAAAACATCAACACAATTATATATATATATATATATATATATATATATATATATATATATATAAGGTTAGATCGGATTACTTGTTTGTCATCCATACATGAAAAATCTACACTTTTTATATTTCTTGTAACATCAGGATTGTCAGTACTAAGTTCCAGACCGGTTTAGCTATAGCCTTCTTAGATGAGGCTCAGCTTCCTTCAAAGGGGAGAACATTGCTGGCTATAATTCATCATTCAATTAGCCGATATTGCTTGTTGTACTACAGCTTCCAATGTGCTAGTGGTTTCAAAGGATACTATTTAATATCCAAAGGCTCCCCGCGGTTAGAAGTATTAATTTCCGATTCGTGGAACAGAGGACAGGTCGCAGTGATTGTACGCCAATGGTAAAGGGAAAGGGCTTATTGATTGAAGACATCTTGGTTTGGGGGGAGAGAGAGAGAGCGAGAGTGAGAGAGGAGAAGGTTGATAGGGTGGATGTGATTGCGGGAAGTTTGCTTTGAAGATGCCGACCCAGTAGATGAACTAGTGAGGGTAGGCTTTGATTGAAACACCCTCAATATCCACAGGTAAAGGCTAGTTAGAGAGTCAGTGCACAACATCTCTCAATCAGCTACTCTATCCACTGCCTGCCTACAGAGTGACTTCAAGGAAATAGCTGCGTATAGCATTCATGAGCAAAATCACAAGTCACCACACAAATGTGTGTTCAATGAACTGTTAATCAAAACACAGATATTTCCTTATATTGCATTAGAATTAAGAAATCATTTTTGATGATATACATAAACATAAACAAATAGAGAATCTCTGTGTTTCCAGAACATAATAGCTTTCAACAGCCATCATCAGGGCCAGCAGCTCATGAGAACCGTGAAAATGGTTTTATTTCTTTAACGATTATTATTAAAATTATCTATAGTTCTAATAATAATGATAATAGTTATCACTATCTGAAGAGCCAGCGATTTTAGTTCTTTGTGATACCGAACGAACATTCTGATTTGAAAGTCGACTTGCAATTTAATTAATCAAGAATTCATTTGGGGTTGACGCTAGCCGCGACGCCATTATAAATTGAACCTGTAAACCTGAGAAGTCTTCAACACATCTGGAGCCAAACCGAAAATTGAACAAAAATCTGTGAGATAGCGTCTTTGTAAAAATAATACACTAATACTTGTAAACTCAATCGTATGTGTTATTTCCTTAATCAACACGTTACGTTAGTATCCAGGCAAGAGTTCATGATTTTTGACCTACCATGAGATAAATTATAACAGTTTCCTCCTAGCATTCTTCCCAAAAGAAATCTCTCAAAACTTGAAAACAGCTTGCCTCAGAATATTGAAATATCTTATATAGTATTACTGTATCCTCTAATACAATATTTCTCCTTTTGATCAAAAACAACTAAAAGAATCGGGTTTAGAGGGGGCTGAGATATATAACTGAAGATTTCTTCTTACCAATTAAAGGCACACAAATTTAAAATTCAACATTTTTCTTTAATTTTGTAATCTATAGATTACGTTGTATGACATTTTTGTTCCATTACTTGGAGAGAATAAAACGTCCAATACTTTTTATTACAGCGCTAAGCGATTTTAAAGAGCTATATATAAAAACAACAACACCAATAAACACGACAAAAATACGATAAAACATGCTAGTATCAATAAATAAAAACACAAAAATAAATATATCTAAATCATGTAAATATAAATAAACATAGGCCAAATATTAAAATATATATTATTTTATGTGTAACTCTGAAGATGGAGACAATAGTCTTTGAAAGCGCTTCCAGTTAATTGAGCATTTTCTTCTCTCCAAGTACACAATATTCTTCACTTCCAACAACACTACTGTGAAATTTTGTTCCAATTTATTGGAACGGAAAAATGCTATAACATTTCAATCGAAATAAGTTCAAATCAAGTGAACAAAACGTTTAAGTTTATTTTATTTAATGAGTGTACATAGGAGGTGCACAACAGTTGTTTTTTTTCCATAATTGTAAACATAAAAGAAAATTAATGTGCGGCTGATCATAAAATATACTTTTCGGAATTGTATACAATAAACACAGACAACAGAATCACTAGTGGACTAAGGATAGATTGCATTTAGGTGTCGTATGTAAAAACTTTAATACATAACAATAGCCATTAGTAAAGAGAGGAAATACCCCAGGATATGTTCTTGATTCCCTTTAAAATCTTGATGGTGAGAGAAGATGCAAATAGCTCCAATTCAATATAAGGGTGTCAGTAAACTTGCGGGGATCCACCACATCTTGGATAAACACATTCTCCCTACTTCCAATCTCTGGCACACACTTTACACGAATCCCTTGCAAATATATCACTGTGAGGGTTTCATTCTCTATTGATCCTATACTTTTCTCCTTATCCAATACATTTACCGCTCTAAAGGACTCTTTATTGTAACCGAATCATACAATAATCTGCATTACAGCATTTAACACATAAGAAATACATTATAAAACACAAGAAGTAAATTATGGAAATAATGGTCAGTTGAGAAAAGAATAATGGTCTTATGGAAATAAGAGGTGTTGGAGATGCTGCCGTAAGCCGTACAAGTCATGTGGTATTTGTATATTTTCTGCAATTAGTCTGTAAGTGTTTAATAGTCAGAAACATATTATAGTCCTTATACATAGACTACTCATTCTTGTTCATAATGATGGAATATGTAAGAAAAGTATGTCCTATACGAAACCGAAACCACTTCTTATCTTTAAGGCTTATAACAAGTCCCATAATAAACTTAAAATTGAATTTAAATACGAACTAATGAAATCTTATTCTTAATAATTAATTTATATTCATCTTATCCACTCCGGTTTAAATAATAACTTATATTAATGGAATAACACTGTATGATTAAAAACAAATTACGAAAAATCCATAACGAAAATAGTTATCCTGATGAACTAAGGTTTAACATTAATATTCTTATTATGGTAAGTAAAAAATATAGTGAGATTATTAGCAGATTTCCCTTAAGGGAAATCAGCTATTGAGGTCGTACTCATGACGCGAGTTTCGAAAAATGTCTTCAAATGTCCATCGATCCTACCCAGGAGATGACGAAAATGAGGTCCGTTCAAAATTATATATATATATATATATATATATATATATATATATATATATATATATACATATACAGGGTGTCCCCAAACCAAACGGCCAAACTTTAGGGATCGATAGAGGATCGAAAAACTAAAACAAAAAGTCTTCTGGCATATGCCTCGTTTTCGCTTCGTTTTCGAGAAAATCACAAAAAACCTATAAATAGTTGTGCAGAAACTAGTTAAGGCCAATGGAAGAGCGGATTTTATTCCTTGAATGAATTTTAGCAATAAATGTTATTCCAATACAATTATTGTATTCTAAGCTTATACTAACAGAAAGGTAATTGAAAAAAAAATATTTTTTATTAAGAAAAGGTAATAAATACTTTTTTATTCAAATATTCATAGTATAAAAAAAATTACCTATTTAAAGTAGATAACATTATGAACAATAACTGAAGATTAAAACATAAAAAAAGATTAAAAATTTAGAAAATTAATAAAATAATTAAATATTCTTACTTGGAAAACATAAATGTTTCAGTTTGTATATGGGTCTACCTTAGTGAGAAAAAAGACCCTGAAAATTTTGAAGGTTTTACCTTCTCTAAAATCACATCGTTAATTTCTAAAGCGTCAACGTAAATGTTCCTCTCGCTGCAATACATCGCGTACTCACAGATCGCACTGCATCTAAACATTGTTCTGCGGTGAGCTGGTTGCAAACCATTCTGATGCGCTCGATGAGGTCATCCCTTGTGCGGACGGGCTCTCGGTAGACCTTTTTTTCACGTATCCCCACACGAAGAAATCTAGTGGCGTGAGGTCCGGAGACCGGGGAGGCCAAGGCACCGGCCCACCTCGTCCTATCCAGCGACCTGGGTAGTTGATGTCCAACCAGTCTCGTACGGCCCTTCCGTAATGTGCAGGACAACCATCGAGTTGATACCAGCTCTCAAGCCTTGTTTCCAAAGGGATATCTTCCAAAAGTGCCCGTAAGTCATTCTCCAGGAATAGATGATAACTTTCAGCGTGAAGTCGAGCAGGTAAAAATACGGGACCTAATATGCGATTATAACAAAGACCGACCCACACGTTTACAGAAAACTCATGCTGGTAGTGAATTCTCTAACAGCGCGGGGATTTTCATGTGCCCAAAGGTGGTAGTTTCTTTGATTGAATATGCCCGCACGTGTAAATGTCGCTTCGTCCGTCCAGATTACTTTCGAACTTAACTTTACATCGTTTTGCAATTGTTCTTTGTACCAATTACAAAAGTTTAATCGGCGGGGATAATCAGCGGATATTAAATTTTGTACCTTTTGTACATGGTAAGCATGCCTGCGGTCAGCCCTTAATGTGCGCCAAATGGTTGTCTTTGGTATGCTTAGAACTGAAGCAGCTCTCCGGACGCTTGTGCCAGGGTTGGTATTGAAGTGCCTCAGACTCCTCTCCCTCCGCCTCAGGTCGGCTTCCATCGGAGCCTGCATACGGTTTCCACGACGATTACATGAGAAGGACCCAGTCTCTCGAAGCCTTCTGAAAGTGCTGGTAAAAACACCTCTGTGTGGGGTTTCTCGGTCAGGAAACCGTCTGCGATATTCCCGAACTGCCGGACGTGCATTGCCATCGCAGAATCCGTAGACGTGTCCACGTATTCAGCGTTGGTAAATCTAGCCATATTTGTTGACTTCACTGAACAGTACTAGCAACACCACTAATGTGAGAATGCGAGGCTGGATTCCCCCCAAAAAGGATTAAAATGATAGTAAACACTTTTAATCCTTTCTTTTTTTAGCGTTGACCTTTATCTCACATGGTAAACCTAGAGTGGCGAGTTCGATTCTCGCCTGGGCAAAGGAAATTATTTAGTGACGAAATTCATTAAATAACGCCCTAAAATCCCACCCTGGCTAGAAAAGGGTGGTAACCTGTAGATAACCCGTCCCAATTAGCCTAAGTTGCAAAAAGTGGACGTTAATTAATAATAATAAATATTTTTAAGTTTAAACACTCAACCTAGACGTTTTATTGATAAGAAAAGAAAGCGTGAGAATATTCATGTTTTCTAAATTTACTCCTCGTAAATTAAAAAATTAAGCTTACTCAAAAAGCCAATAGTTTTTTGTAATTTAAATACATTATTAAAAAAAAATACACTTTTTGCACAACTATTTTCAGTTTTTTTGTGACTTTTTTTCTTAGTTTTTCGATCCTCTATCGATCCCTGAAGCTTGGCCGTTTGGTTTGGGGACACCCTGTATATATATATATATATATATATATATATATATATATATATATATATATATATATATATTTGTCTGTTAACGCTCTAGCGGTTGCAATTTTTGTTTGATCGTTACCAAACTCGATATTTAGTCGTTTTATGCAAAAATAAAGATTAAGTTCGTTAACGGCTGAAATCGGACCAGTGGGAGGGGGGGTTTAGAGGGGAGGATTTTCGAAAATTCGAAATATCTCCGTTACTATACGTCGGATCGAAAAAATTATATAGAAGCAATCTTATTGCAAATTAAATTATACTATAAATAATGTTATATACATTTATTCTGTATCTTGAATATTAACCGAGATATTTGCATTTTTCTGTTTTCAGCTTCTGAGATGAGTTCGGCTAACTTCGGGTCTAGTCGTGAGTTTCCGTCAAGAGCTAGTTCGGGCCCTTCCCGTAACTGTTTGACTCTCTATTCTGAAATTTCTCTATTATAAAACTTCACGTGGGAAATCTGCTTAGTTTACGCAGCCCCTGCGTGACGGACTTTTTATTTAATAGAGTGACACAAAGTTGGCGATCAACTCTTTCACAGGTCTGATACTGTCAGTTGTTGTGAACGGGATTAAACAAAAATAAATATATAGAAAACAAATAATAATATAAAAGTGGAAAGAAATTACCGAAAAAAATGAATAGAAACAAACAAAATATTAAAAATGATGATGATAAAACTATACAATCTAAGACGAGGTAAATATATAATCTGATATAAAGCAACAGTTAACGATTTTTCTAATTTCATTTTGTTGTTCGGGTACTTTACTTTGAATTTCTTTAAAATTAGGTTTTTGGAAAGATATTTGTTGCTTGTAAATGTTCTAGGATCGTGATGAAGTAAGGACTACCTTTAGTTAATAAGGCACACGTAGCATTAGACGGTATTCACCAAGTCTGCAGACTATGTGTTTTGTTGTTAGAGGTGCGTTTCATACGAATGTGTTATTTCAATATGCTCAATAGTACTAAGTGAAGTGTTTTCATGTCCAGATAGCTATAGCATCGTGATATTTGTTGGTTTTTTGTAGACTATAGAGTAAGAAAATATCAGTGTTATAATGGGATGTGCAGTATAGATATTTCCTAAGGAGAGTAAGCAAATTGAAGAACGAGTACAGTAGTATAATGTTATCCTTCATTTTTCAATTAAAAACTATGAAAATTAATTAATTAATATAATTGTATTAACTATTCTATAGATAATTAAGATAAATGCGACTATACTCATTAAAGATATTTATTATGAATGCAGTGTTTGTCATGTATCAGCTGATTGGAGGGTGCCATCTTGACCCCTTTTGTCTTGTTACGGATTACTACTGATCAGTCGCCGTGGTCAACATCAACCACATGTTGGGTGAAAAAAATAAATAAATTCGTTTAATGAGAAAAAGTGTTTTATTTTCACACAATCACTATACACACGAGTGATTTTTTTTGTTAAGAGATATTTTTAATTAATTATGGAATATTAATATCATTAATTAATATATTATTTTTCACTCGTTTTTATATAAACGAAAAATGTTTTAATCCTTCAGGACTTCAAATGGAATTATAGCTTAATTATATGTTTTTAGGTTAATGCATTATCAACAATGTACTTGTTACCGGAAAAATTATAACTCAGTTGATTGACAGGCCAGTATTAGCTTCCTTATTACTCCCTCTCTAACGATATTCTTTCAGTTCTGATTCTTTTATTTTTTATTACCAGAAGATGCCACAGATGTGGGGAAACCGGTTGTTAAACAAGAGGAATTTAATCCTGGAAGACTATATCTTACTTTTCCTGAAGTGCCGGATCCTGAAACATTGATAACTGAACAATGTACATTATAATTGCTGTTTTTGAATTCAGGCGCAACCAAATGAAGGGATAAAAAGAGCTAATTAATAGGAGTTAATTTTCAAAATGAGCAAACAGAGGTTTGAAATTAAATCTTAACTTATAACTCTGTGTTATAATTAATGTTATAATGAGTTAGAAAAGGGGTTTATTAATCAAAATATAAATCACACATTAAACCTAATATTTCTCCATAAATATTAACAATGTTCTATAGAACAAGATTATGTCAGTCTTTAGCCTTCATAAATGTCTGTCAGTTGGTAAAAATGTGACTATTTCTTACAAAAAACAGTCAATACGGGAAATCCGCTATTCTAAAGGCACTGTGAAAAAGTCTAGTTGCCCCCTGTTGAACCTTACGGAATGTGTTAATGTTATCCACGCTTGAGCATGAAATCATTACCACTATTCAATGAATAAGCAACGAAAATAGGATTAATGTAAAAAAGACATATATGGCCGTGAAGAACCATTATGCCTTTCATAGCAACATGACGGCTCTTTTACCATTCAAAGCTCGAGCATTTTCACAGGCAAAAACGCGTGCCAGAAATTCTCCGAGTGCTTTTCCCAGACTAACGTCACTATGGGGAAAGGGTAGTGTGCGATGGGCCTGAGGAAATGGTAAAAACCCATTCAAGTAAAGGTTTTTAAACTCTATGCCGCGAAGGATATATAGCTTATAGTTAACAGAAAAAAATGATATGAAACGAAAAAAAAATTGTGGAGTGAAAAAAATAAAAAAGACGAAACACTTCCCTCTTTTATATTTAGAGACAGTGTATTGTGAGTGGTTGAGTTGAACGGCCTTGCTGGGCTGAAGAAGCGCTGGGACTACGTGAGCGGCTGCTCTACACAATTCGGTGCAGTCATTGCTAAGACCCGCACCCTTACAGCCTTCGGCTTTACTTACGCAATTGCGCCTCTGCCCTTAGCACTCCCCAACTCCTGCCCACTTCTGTCATTCGCGGACTTAAGCAATTGCGCCACTGACCTTATCATACTGGAGCTCATGATAACATCTGTGAATTGGCGAGCTTCGCAATTGGGCCTCGGCCCTTAAACCTCTCCATCTCTTCCTAACTTCCGTAATTCTCGGAATTACGCAGTTGCGCCACTGCCCTTAACACTCCTTAACTCCAGCTCACTTCTGGGATTAGTGAACTCACAATCCGCCGCTGCCCTCCTCTTATTGGGGCTCATGATAACTTGCTGTTGGACTTACGGAAGGGAAAGATTGCCCTTAAACCTCTCAAGCTCCTTCTAACTTCTATGATCGGCGAACTTACACAATTGTGGAACTGCCCTTAAACCTCTCAAGCTCCTTCTTACTTCGATGATCGGCGAACTTACACAATTGTGGAACTGCCCTTAAACCTCTCAAGCTTCTTCTAACTTTGATACACGTGGACTTAGACGATTGGCCCTCTTCCCTTAAAACCGCCAAGTTCCTTCTGGATATGCTTCGTGTCTGGATAGATCACACCTGGTACACAGTGGAGTTCTGTGTGCCACCATTTAACGGTGGCGTCCTCCATCGACATGACGACCCGCAGTGAGAACCGCAGGGCCAGCACGTCCCAGAGCATGTGATTATTGAATGCTTGGAGGTTATACCAAACTGGTACCACGGGGTTGGCGAGGAAGCATTCACCAACAATCAGTTAGATCAGTATGAGTGGTGTCCGGATCCGCTTAGTAATTGTTGTTTCATCGTTCCCAAATTCGGTATTTTAACCTAAAAATTACAATTTCAAACAATGTAAAAATAAAGAGCAAGTCCGTTTCGGCTGAAATTGGAAAAATAAGGAGGGTTAGGGGGGGGGATTTTGTAAATTAAAAATATCTCCATTATTATGAGTAGAATCGAAACATTGTATAGACCAATATTACCCATATTATTGCAAATTTAATTTTCTATGAATGTTATTATGTACATTTTTTCTTTATTCTGAATATTGACTCATATATTTGCATTTTTTTTAATTTTCAGCCTTCAGTAAACCCCCTTTCTGCTCATGTCATATTGATAATAGGCAGTTATATCACGAACTACTTCATTCCAAGCTTAAATACAAAATATGGTATTCATTGAACTTTTACTGTGTGAGATACATTGAATTAAATTTTTTGATAACGTCAGTAAAAAGGATTTTACGTTCTTAGCTCGAAAATATTTATTTGATCTGTACCATACTCCATATTCAACCGTTTATTTCAACACTAAAGTTCATAGTCTTTAATGGCTGAAATTGGATCAGGAACGTCCTAAATTGTACCAAAATCTCTTAATTTTGTAACAAATCTTGTATAATAACATCAATTTGTGTATAATACTTATGTATTGGTCCAAATAAAATTTTCTTTCTCTCGGATCAGGAAAGGAGGGGGCGGTATGGAGTTGCAAGAACTCGATAATTCAAAATATCTTCGTTATTATGAGTCGTATCGACAAATGTCATGTCGACCAATTTTTTTTAACTAGTTAGGGCAAAGAATATCTGCATTCGAATAACTAAAAACATTTTCAATATACCATTTGCTTGTGATTCATACATTTGATTATAAAATGCAATTAAATAATCAACTGTCCTGTGTTGTTATGTATAGTCTTAAAATCGTGAGATTTTTTTCGATTAATGCGTAAATTAAACATGATATAATGGAAGAAGGTCGCGTTAGAAATCGGTAACTAGATGTCGTAAGAGTTAAAAATCGCTTTAAAGATTCAGATCCATGTTTATATGCTTCAGAAATAATAGGTTTTATGTTTAACTCTTTAACTACCCTGACTAACTGCTGATGGAAACTTCTAGTGCTACCAATTTTCTTTTCATCTTTTCTTGCAAATGCTCAGTCGACCGTTTACTTCAAGGTTGTTAGTCTTGTTCTTGATAGATATATCTTCACAATATAATTTTAACTTCCATTTCTATACTAATTTACTTTTATATTCGTTTAATAGCACATTTTTAATTAAATTCCTTCCAATTAGTTTGCACGTGAGGGAAGAAGGGTTTGATCCCCAAAATGTAACGTGCTAACACTAATCATGTGAAAATTATATTAAAAGCTCATAATTGAGCCTGAAATTCCAGAATTATAGAAGAATTAACTAATTCAAGACTTTATAGAATTAACTAACTCAAGAGTTTATAGGATTAACTAATTCTGTGGTTTGTAGAATTAACTAATTCCAGGCTTTTTAGAATTAACTAATTCTACGGTTTATAGGAGTATATAATTATATGATTTATATTATTTTATTTATTTATTCAGGAGCACCCGCAACTAGGCGAGTTGGCACAAAGTCTAACAATGTAAAATAAAAACAAAATTATAGAAAAATAACAAAAAACTGAACCCAGCAAATTAAAAATTAAACACAATAAATAAACATTAAATACAATTCTTCTAATTCTGGCTTCGTAAACTAAGCAGATTTCTCACATGCTGGTATAACATTTTTGGTATCATATCACAATAGATTCCCTATTTTATTGTAAAAAAAAAAACACAGATGAGTAGAAGGGAGCAGTGAGGGGAGGGGGGTTACTGAAGGCTGATAACAAATCTGTACGAATAACTCGCTAAATACTCGAGTTACGAAAAAATGAATAGCGCAACAATTGTCAGACTATCAATAGTTCAACAAGATTGGGCCTATAACATTTTACGATACGACTCATAATAACGAAAGTATTTTCCGATTTTGCTAGAATCCCTCCCCCTCTACACGCCCACTCTTCAGCCAATAAAAAATTATCATCAATGTTGGCTGAAATAGTTAAAGAAGATTATGGTATAGATCAAGGAAACGTGTTCGAAATAAGAACGTAAAATCTTAATATATTACGTCATCACACAACGAATTTGCATGAATCTCACATAATAAATGTCACTTGAAAACTATATCTGGTATTTAAGCTTATAATAAAGTAGCTCATAATATAGCTGCTTATTGTTAATAAGACATGGAGTAGGTTTAGGAATTAACTAAATGCTGAAAATTAAAAAAATCCAATTACCTCGGTTATTGTTATTTATTAACGTCCACTTTTTGTCACAATGGCTAATTGGGACGGCTTATATACAGGTTACTACCCTTTTCTAATAGAAGAAAGGATTTTATTCAATTTTTTAATAAATAAATCCCTTATTTCTCAGTTGGGGTCTGAACTCACCACTTTTGGTTTACCATGTAAAATCAAGGCGCAAAGCTTTGCGCTCACATTGCCAACCTGAGCCCCTAATCTCCTTCATAATTAAAATCGATTATATGTATATATATATATATATATATATATATATAAACAACATTTATAGGGTAACATTTACAATAAGATTGGTATTATGCACTTTTTCGTTCCGACGTATAGTAACGATGATATTTCGAAATTCTCCCCCTCTCACATATATAATTTTGAACGGACCTCATTTCCGTCATCTCCTGGGTGGGATTGATGGGCATTTGAGGAATGTTCTCAAAAATCTTGTCATGAGTACAACCTCAATAGCTGATTTTTCATAAGGGAAATCTCCTAATATTTATTGAAATCTGGCGATAGATAATGATTTTTTTATGCCTCATTCTACCCCGTCCGTTGCCATATATTAAGGTCGTCTCTTCATTCTGCAATCAAGCTTGCATTACAAGACGATGACGTCACATTCAGTCAGAATGAGGCTGAGCGAGAGCATCACCGATTTCACAATTCGTCACAACCATTCTTCAAACAAACATTCATGTTTGTTTTCTCTCATCGGGAGTATTTCCCATAGGAGTGATGAGGAGAATTGGGCACGTTAGACCGATGTCACGGCTCGTTGTCTCATCAGCATCTGTCTCGTCTCTCCGAGTCGTTTCGGCATTTCTTACAGTCAGCCTCAAAGCGGCCGGCAGTCTGCAATTGAACCGTGAAAAAAGAGGATAATAGAAACAGTAGATCCAACCGAGCTATAATTCTTGGCCATGGCTACAATGATATTGGCCAGTTTGTAGTTTACATTGTTTTTCTTTTCTTTCTTGCAGAAATTAATTCCAGTTTCTTGAATTTGTTGGTTAGGAATGAGATACTTATTACAGGGCATGGTAAGTGAAGAAAGTCCGTTACGCAGGGGCTCTAGAACAACCAATCAAGAAAGTAATATGTCCACTAATTCAGTCACTGTTCTGTTTGTTAAACAACACGTCAAGTGCCAAACAACACAATTTGTAGATGATTACGGGTAGGCCATATTTAGTACAACTGCGAAATTATTATTATTTATTAACGTCCACTTTTTGCACTTAGGCTAATTGAGACGGGTTATCTACAGGTTACCACCCTTTTCTAGCCAGGATGGGATTTTAGGATGTTATTTAATGAATTTCGTTACTAAATAATTTCCTTTGCCCAGGCAAGAAGCGAACTCGCCACTCTAGGTTTACCATGTGAGATAAAGGTCAACGCTTTAATAAAACTTATTAAGGTTTTATTTAGGTCAACTGCAAAATAAAACTTAGTTAAAAGAAAACAAATAATTATAACCATAAATAAATCATTTACAATATTGCATTATGTACCGGAAAAAAAAACAAGAACATTTATTCATATTTCTATACCCTTGGCGATTTTTATTCCTTTTCCTCACATCTTCGAACTAGTACATCTTCTTCCTTTTTCTATGGACTATACAATTAACTCGAAGTTAACAGCTTAGATTAATGAGCTGAGGTGTTGATCTTAATTCTCTTGGTACAGACCTAGAGTTGTAGGTTAATTTCGCTCACGAGCAATAGGAATTCATCCTTGGGTAACAAAGGTTTTATAAATACACTCAATTAAACCCAAATATTAATTTGATTTTCACTGTAATAATCTGTTTTATTCCGTCAAATATTATTTATTATTTTAAAAAACTTACTATTTGACTCTATACTTTTTTGCGTAAAATAAACAGATTTCCCACGTGCTGGTATAACAAACTTGTGATCTCCTTTCAACAACTATTCCAAAATTTTATTTATTTTTAAAAAAAACGTTGTGCAGAAATTGGGAAGGGGAGTTAATGAAGGCTAAAAAGAGGTCAAAGTGAATAGCTCCTTAATATATGAGTTACTGGAAAAATGCATAGTACAACAATTTTTGAACATCAATAGTTTAACAATATTGATTCTATAACATTTTATGATCCCATTCATAATAATGGAAATATTTTGAATTTTCGAATTCCTCCCTCCCTATACCCACACTATTCAATGTCAGATTTCTGCCAATAACAAATATTATCTTTAGTGTTGACTGAAACGGTTTAATGTCGTGTATGGAATAGGCCAAATAAACATTTTTGAAACAGGAACGTAAAATCTTAATTGATGGCGTCATCACACAACGAATTTCCATGTATCTCGCATAATAGGTCCATGGTCTCTTGAAAACAAAATTCGGTATTCAAGCTTAGAATAATGTGGTTCATGATGTAACAGCTTATTGTTAATATGACATTATTAGGAGTGGGGATTTACTGAATTTTGAAGAATGAAAGATTTATTCATAAGAAAACAATTATCTCGGTTAATATTCATCATAGGAGGAAGTATGTATGTAACTACATTTATAGGTAATTACATTTGCAATAAGATGGATTCTATACAGTTTTTCTATCTGACTCAAAATAAAGGAGATATTTCAAATTTTCAAAATTCGCCCCCTCTAAACCTCCCTCAGACTAGTCCGATTTCAGCTGTTATCGAACATGGTCTTTCTTTTTATATAAAACAATTATATTTTGAGTTTGATCCCCAATAATATACATATATATATATATATACATATATATATATATATATATATATATATATATATATATTCAAATTTTCTCCTTCTTTTCACCATCTCCTATGTAGGATGAAATTATATTTGAAGAATCGCTTCAAGAGTGTAACCTCAACAGCTGATTTCACTTAAGCGGCAGCTTGTAAAACTCCACTCACCAAAAAAATATGTAACTCACTTCAAATCTAAATGAAGTTGGCTTATGCAAGGAAATTGCTATTGTTACGATCACGAATATGTATGTACAGCTTTAGTAGTTAGCTTCAGATAGTGCCTCATACTAAAAAAGTTACTTATACTATCATCCTAAAAGGACCTGTATAAAGTTATTGGAGATTTGTTTTCCGTAGGATTGATTTTGTTTGTATTTATTATCAAAATACTTCGCAACTGAGGCCACTAGCAAATTGGTATAGTGACGTGATGCCATGCCTACACAGTAATGATAAAAATAAGAATATTTTATTCTCATATCTTATTAGTTATTATTATAAGTATTAAAATATTTACGCTGTTTGGATTTTCTTTTGGAAGCGGACTCTGACGAGTTATACCACAGATCAATCAGAGTTTCTGGTACATGTTTATGTTTTTAGAAATCATGTCGTAGCCTACAGTCGTTTTAACCGTGAGTTCAGTATTACAAATTTTAAATTATTTATTTGTCAGCTTTTTTCATCAAATATGCGATGTATTTTTACTTTTGTAGATTCAACATTCAAACAAAATGTTTATTTCTTATTTCACCTTACTTTCAACATTTTTGTCAATGATTTTACCTAATAAATTCTATAAATAATCTTCAAATAATATTTCATGTCAACTCTTGATCTACATTAAATTAAAAGACAAGAAATTTAAACAATGATTATCTCATAGCTTCCCATCACATTTTCTCATGTTGAGTACATTACATAAAGTATTTTCTTATGCAATGTTGTGCATCAATTAAAATAAAATGGTCTGAATATTATAATATAAAATATTTTGTAATTACTGTATCACAATAGGGCGAGTTGCGTATTATTACAAGGGGCCATAGATGAACTACCCAGACTTGTGACATATATTCAACATTTCCAATGTCCATTTTTTTTTAAAATTCCGTTGACTTTTGTCAAGGAAATAACTCCTAACGATTTAATTTTTGTTATTGCGGATAATTTATCACTGTTATCAAAAGTTCAAGCATAGCTCACGAATGATTTATTTATAATATTATAAATAATAATAACATATATATTTAATCATTATTTATTAATAATTTACTACTACTACAAAGGATTGGAAGATATTTGAAGATACTTTTAAAATCATATAAACTCCTTATCGGTCCTAAGAAAATCTAGTAATAAACCATCAATTACCACCTTGTGCAATAAAATAGATCACTAGTTGAAAAAAAGTCCGTCACGCAGGGGCTGCGTAAACTAAGCAGATTTCCCATGTGAAGTTTTACAATAAAGAATTTTCAGAACAGAGAGTCAAACAGTTACGGGAACGGCCCGAACTAGCTCATGACGGAAACTCACGACTAGACCCAAAGTTAGCCGATCTCATCTCAGAAGCTGAAAACAGAAAAATGCAAATATCTCGGTTAATATTCAAGATAGAGAATTAATGTATATAACAATATTTATAGTACATTTAGTTTGCAATAAGATTGGTTCTATACAATTTTTCAATTCGATGCATAATAACGGAGATATTTCGAATTTTTGAAAGTCCCCCTCTAAACCCCCCTCTCACTGGTTCGATTTCAGCCGTTAACGAACTTGATCTTCCTTTTTACATAAATCGATTATATACCAAGTTTGGTGACGATTAAACAAAAATTGCGACCGCTAGAGTGTTAACAGACAAATATATATATATATATATATATATATATATATATATATATATATATATATATATATATATATAGTTTTGAACGGACCTCATTTTCGTCATCTCCTGGGTATGATCGATGGACATTTGAGGAAATGTTTCGAAAATCGCGTCATGAGTACGACCTAAATAGCTGATTTCCCTTAAGGGAAATCTGCTAAAACAACATATAGCAAACAGGCACTGCTACTAAAGCAGGTATTAAAATAATAAAAAAAGGTCCGTCACGCTGGTGCTGCGTAAACTAAGCAGATTTCCCAAGTTCTACACATATCTCACACGGTAAAAGTATAATGAAAACAATATTTAGTTTATAAGCTTGGAATAAAGAGGTTCATGATTTGGCATCTTATTGTTAATATGACATGAGTAGAAGTGAGGGTTTACTGAAAGCTGAACACTAAAAAATAAAAATATCTCACATTTTTATTTTCTACTGGTGGTGAGGGTGATGAATCAGCTTATTCATATCACAGTTTTGTGGATCCTCACAATTCATTTTTAACTAAAAACGCTTAGTGCTTTCAGGACGCGATTATCCCATTAGTCCGGTTGAAGTCCTTGTCAAATTCGGTCTTTAATTTAGAATAAACCGTTTAAATATTGAGTTTCGCAACGAACAAACAACAATTGTAGCTAGAGAGTTAACAAATACGGGTAATGGTATATATAAAACACACACACATACATATATTTGAGCATACCTCATTGTCGTCATGTCCTGGTTAGGATCAAGGAATATATAAAGAACCTTTTTCGAAAATCTCTACATTAGTACAACCTTAAGGGAAATCCGCTAATAACTGAGTGAGTGATCCGCTAATAACCTGTTGTATTGCTATGATGCATCGGGTGGTATTCTGTGCACTGCATTTTGTGCCAATGAAGAGATCCAGAGACGACGGTGCTGCTAGACAAAGGCTAAGTGGTGGAAAGGAATTTCACTCTCTTCCTGAGGACATTGCCGGGGGAGAACTACCCTGATGAAGTGGGACAGAGGATGTGGAACACTCTCACCTCTTCTATTACTGGAGGGGAAAGGGCTTATCGCGCTCCAGGATTCCAGAAGATACTTCCAGGCAGATATGGGTTTAGAAGATACGGGTTGGAGTCCGGACTTCATGTGTCACTAGTAGTTAGTTCCTCACTTCTTGGGGCAACATGTCTGGCCACTTGTTCCTCATTCGCAAGCTACTTTCGCCTATGACAACCTATATACTGAATGCCTCCATGTTTATCACATAACAACTCTGACGGGGTTTCATTCTTTCTACTTCAATCATCACAGTCTGCCCTTAATTATATCACTGATACTGGCAAGGACGCCAGGGCATGACATTTCTACAGCGCTTTGTATAGAAATCTGCTAAAAGGTAACATGGTACATTCCAAACATTTCTTCAAATACCCATCGAACCAATCTGGTAGATGACAAAAATGAGATTTACAAATTGATCTCTGTACACCCTCGTATATACATGTATATGTGTCCACTTTTGAAGTTTTAAATTTTGTTTGATTTGTTGAAAGTCTGTCATTTATAAATAAATAAAGATCAGGGCAGAAAAAGGAATAGCTAAATACATATCCATTAAAAAATATTGTAATAAATCAGTTTAGTTAGAGAAACTGTACTGTAGAGTAAGATTAAAGGAAAGGAATGAAGGACGAGTTCTAAGGAAATTAAGGAATATCTCTCCAATCGCCGCCTTAAATCGCTGTAGGTATAGATAATTCGGGCATAAACTGCACCGGTAAATACAGCTTGAAACACCAAGAGCTGCGGATTCCAACAGAAGACGAGAGAAGGTACCTCCGTCACAACCGAAATCCAAGAATCGTGGGCGCATTGATACTCAAAAACAACGAAAGCTACTTCTCTCGAAGCTGGCAGTAGAATGGCGATAGTCGGCGGAGAGCTGCCAAGAGGCCAGGGGTTTCTTAATAGTAAAGAAAATCGCCAAATTTAATTTATACAACACGTAACAAGGAATCTATTTGATTGTCTCTCTCAAATAACTATCCTACATATTAATAAAAATAATGAAATATTTTAATTAGAAAAATTAACGGACAGGAGAAGGTGGAGAGGTGGGTTAAATAGAAAATTCGAAATTTGAGTAGGACCAGGAAATGTTATATGACCAATCTTTTTAGGTTAAAGTACTAAAAAGATTTTCTACAACTGTTGCACTTTACGACTTTTCTCCAAGTCAATATTCACAGGGGAATCTGTAGTTTGTATTGTCAAACCTTTAGTAAGTCATGTGAACATGGGCTTCAAATAACATCAGAAATGGGGGTGATAACACCTTCAGCAAGAAATTTGCAGCTGATATCTGCTCAGCTTCGGCATCGCCTTAGTCAGGGACGTATTTAAGCCTATTTGTTTTAGTAATCCTATACTGTAAGGTTTGCAGACACATTTCTTGTTATTGAAACCAATCCCCTCCGAAGAAAAAGCAATCTACAGAGGACAATATATGAAGATTAAATCCAGCGAGGTGAAGAGAATAGAATATTGTGGATGAGAGGGATGAATGCGGTAGGGCGAGACAGTTGGGGTTAGGGGAGTCTGGGTTTATTGTTAGGGAACTGATATGACAGCCAGATGCAGTCTTGTCTGTCTATCTGCTTCCCGGGCCTGGTGATAACCAAATATCATTATCACTCCAAGCATGCCAAATTAAAATTGACTTTTGTTCTTTTGTGCGTGCGTTCCATTAAATTATTAAGAGGAGATCCAACATTCAGATGAATTTGAGAATCTTGTTTTATATACAGCATAGCATCCAGGAAAATCATTCGATTCATCTAAGAGAAGTAGAATCATTGGGACGTCAATGATATATTCAAATGCCACTATTCACCGGAAAGATTTGTGCTATGTAGTTTTCAGTACCTGAGATCAGTCTTGTGTACTCACATCATACAGAGGCGATTAAGATACATTATTTTGGTTCTAATTTAGTTCTACAAGTGAGGCTAAAAGTAGGTAGAAATTTATACACATTTTAAAATAATATAAAACAAAAAAATATGTTAAAGGTAATTAATATTAGAATAACACAAGAACAGACAAGACATGGACTGACTAGAAGCTATTTACGTAGATTTAAAATTTTTGAAAAACAGCATATGTGACGGACAAGCGGACGAATAAAACATTTCACTGTAAACTATTGGAAAGACCAAGAAAAAATAAAAGTCCGTCACGCAGGAGCTGCGTAAACTAAGCAGATTTCCCATGTGAAGTTTTACAATAGAGAAATCTCCATACTGGTAACACAACACCAGCCTGATTAAATACAAACGGTAATGAGAAATCTTTCAGTTAATTAAAATAAATTCCCAACTGAAACGGCTTCTAAATTGTAAGAATAATTTATATTTTAATAACTCAAATTTTAGTAGTCCAAGAACTAAAGAAGGGATGAACAGAACGTATTTGCATAAATCTCCCAAAGTAAAACAGGTAAGGTAAGGTTAGAAACGACAGGTAAGGTTAGAAGAACCTTCCACCTGAGCCGAGTACTGGAGGAAATGGCCGAACTATACCCGACCACAATTTTTCGATCCGACGTATAGTAACGGAGATATTTCTAATTTTCGAATATCCTCCCCTCTAAACCCACCCCCTTCCACTGGTCCGATTTCAGCCGTTAACGAACTAGATCTTTCTTTTTACATAAAACGACTAAATATCGAGCTTGGTACCGATCAAACAAAAATTGCGACCGCTAGAGCGGTAACAGACAAATATATATATACAGTTTTGAACGGACTTCATTTTCGTCATCTACAAGGTAGGATCGATGGACATTTGAACAAAAAGTTCGAAAATTCCGTCATGAGTACAACCTCAATAGCTGATTTCCCTTAAGGGAAATCTGCTAATTATGAAAAGAATAAAGCATAGTTAGTGGGCATAATTGACTAGTTCCAAAGTACGACCTGCATTTCGTTTTTACTATTGATTTTATGCCATTTGTAGGTGATACAAAGTATAAAAAAAATGAAGGTAAATTTTGTAAAGAAGAAAACAATATCTTTTAAAGTGGGGTTCAGGTTAGTCATGTGAGTTAAAGCGTTGGCCTTAATTTCACATAAGGTAAACATACAGTGGCGAGATAGTTTCCCGCTTGGGCAATAGGAGTTCATTTAGTGACGAATTCATTAAATAAAATCCTGAGCCCCGCCCTGGCTAGAAAAGGGTGGTAACCAGTAGATAACACTTCCCAATTAGCCACAGTAGCAAAAAAAAGTCGACGTTATTAAATAATAATAATAACACATTTTTCTAATATTTTATTCATTTATATTTAATTATTGTTAAATTATTTGTATATTTATATGGCAATTTTATATAGAAAAACTGCTTTTTGTTATGCTGTTTTAAAACAATTATTGTAAATAACCCACTACGCTGTGTATAGTATCAAAAGTCGGGAAGTACAATTGGAGAGAATCATATAAATATCCTCCTCATTTCAGTGATATTTAACTTGAGGATAAAAAGTAAGTCTTTCCTTTGAACCACAAACAAGATGTTACAACTAATAGCAGTACATCCCAGTAGGGTTGCCTGTACGTTGGGTAGTCCCATTGCGGGCCTCAAGCTTCTAACAAGTGTTTCCTCGAGGCAGAGGCTGTCCTCGTAAACACTGTACACAATGTACATAAAATGCAACATTCCTCGCACTCATTTTATTGCATTCAATCGAGACGACGCAAACAGCACAACATGCATCTCGTAATACCAAAGACAAAACTATTAGCAAGGTGTTGATTGTGGCCCACCATCTGTTCTACACCCTCACGATTCCAAATATCTGTTACGAGACTTTTCTCTCAGAGAACAGGAAAATAAAGGGATATACCCCTCTTAATATCAGGATGAGTCCATTATTAATAAGTAACCATGATTTATTCACTCGGAAAGGTTTGACCTAGTGTAAGGATAATAAATTTGTAGCACGAGCTGCTGTCAAAACGAATAGTTTCTTGGAGGCTATAGGATCAACAGTTTTCCGTGACCATTCTGGTTTTAATAACAGCTTCACGTATCGTTTTAACTAGAACATGCACCCCTTCCCGTGAATTGACTGAACCATTAGTCTCCTCTAACAGTTTTCAGATTCTTAATTGCAATTTTTCATTCCTATTGTAAACCCTAGATCTTGTTCTACATTTCCCAAGCACCAGCAAATCTTTCAGCAAATGAACGTATCGTCATCCTACCCTTTGTGGGTATGACCTTATTTAATGAGACATCGCTAGGCTTTGTCCTAATTTACACCTCTAGTGTGAAATTAACCAGTAAAGTCCAAGTAAGTACTTCAGAGTAAAACCAGTTTTCACTTAGCATTCCCACTGACTGTGAAACCTAGAGGAACTTAATCGACGATTTCATATCTACAGCAAAAGCACCTATTGTATCAACCATTATCATATCTACCAAAGTATAATCATTCCATAGTATTATAAAATGGTATAACAAAACACTTTATGTTAGTTATACAGCAGAGATGAACGAAAACCTCAATTTCTACCACTTGGTTTGCAAGTCTTTAATGAATGACCTAACCCCACATTCGTCTTAATACCAAGGTGTGGTATGGTTAATTCTGCATTTGTAAATTTAAATATCACACAATTTTTCAATCAGACTCATATTAACGGAACTATTTTTAATTTTCGAAATTCCCTCCTCAAACCACTCTCCCACTGGTTCGATTTCAGCAATTAACGAGCATTCTATTAGTGCTGTTTCATATTATCCATGTGTATTGCCTTTCAACACTTTTCTTATCTGCTCCCTACCATAGGCGATTAGAACTGTGCTGTTACCATTTATGAGACTTCCATAAATAACAAATCACCCAGGCATGTTTCCATATACTTGGAACTATTATAATCTGAAATTTTTTTTTGAAAGGTTAAACGTTTTCAATCCGCTTGTTATTATGTTAAACATTTTTAAACCATTGCTCTTTGCCCTTGCGTTATTCTTCGTAGGTAAATAAAAGATACCGAATCATGGAATTGTATACTCGGCAAAAACCATATTGTCTAGGTGTCATCATATTCCTTGATATATCTTCTACAGCATTTAACCCAAGTACTTGCGCGCCTCGTGCGAACATTTTAACATCCTCAGTTACTGTTGGGATTGAATTACCTGTCATCAATAAATCTATCAACAAATATATATTAATAGATATTAACGGACTTCATTTCTCAACTCCGAAGTAGGATCAATGGGCATTTTCAGAAATGTTTCGAAAATCGCGCCATGAATGCTACCTGAGTCCTAAGTTAAACCTTAATAAGTTCTTGAAAAAATCAAATTAAAGAAGATTTTGCTCTAATTAGAGAAATCGTACTTGATTTAAATGGCTGTAGTCATTAGTATTATCATCCCTTACTAAATTGTTTTAGCTTCATGGAATGTTACTAAATATTACGTAACAATGACTAATGTAGCAAAAAAAAAAAATAATTTTTGAAGCACTTCCGTCTTATTGTGTTCATCAGATATTGTTCTGGACTGACGGGTTTATATATTTCGATGCAAAAGTAGATAAAATGACTTCGTTAAGTTAACGATAAGACAGATAATAAGAGATTTCCGCTCATAACAATAGCCGTAGAATATACTGGTCAAATATATATTTAGAAAGAGCTGATAAAGTGAACAATATATGCAAGGACGAGGTATTAGCCCGGAGATTGTTAGAGGTTATTAGGTATTTATCAGCGGCATATCGAGGTCTCTTTTAACAAGGGAAAAATAAGTAACATCGAATGGAAATACATACTAAATTATTCAATATTAATGAACAGCTTTTCCATGGGCCTTGGGGATAGAACATTGGACAGATCCATAAGGGAAAGAAGATTATTTTCCCAAAAAAAAACTCTAAAGTAATTCTCTAATAAATTATAGTTATTTGATTACACTCGTATATAATGGATCATAATATTCATTTTCCTTTAATTGAAGCAAGGGCGAAGTACAAACAATTTGATTCCCTATAAATACGAGACAATTAATTAAAAAATAATAATAATAAAAAAAAACAAATTTTTCAACAATGAAAATTCCATTATAATCTTTGTCAATAATCATATTACTAAAACGTTTGTAATGAACGGGAATGAATGTTTGTTGGGTTGTGATAAAACGTTAGTTGGATTCCTAAAATTAAAGGAAGACAATCATGAATCCTTACTATGTATTTTGAAGTGAGAAATGATCATAAACTTCTAACTTGTTGTATAAACCTTTAAGAATTATCTTACATAAAGGATAAATTGAGAACACAAATACCAGTGAACAACAAAATACAATTTTTTAATCATTTAGGGTACCAAAATCTTCTTCGTTTGTTTCTGTTGTGTTTTTAACACCAAAGAATTACTGAAAATAAAATTTAGTTGTTGTATTAGAATGTAAATTCAGTTAAATTTCCCTTTCGTAAGCAAATAACTTTAGACGCACATTTTAGATACTATAAAGTTCCTTTCGTTGTCATGAGCAAACATCCATCATTGACTCAGAAATACATCTCCCTCATGCACACACACACTCGTACGTACGTACGCACAAACTTATGAATGGTCTTCTGCCGTTTTGGTCATATTATCAGTAACATGTCAGCTGTGCGGTATTACAGCAAGTTCGAAATTTTCATATAAGTAGTACCTGCATCACGGACGTCAATTTGTTATGAACATTAGTTTATTACAGTAGTAACAGTAGTTACTTTTCCTCTTCAGATATTTGGTCGACGTCTGATTATAACTAAGAGTAGACAGTTGTCTTGGGACTGGTAACGAATTGGTAGTACACCGAATGATATTAATATTAAATTTCGTTGTTGATGGGTAATCAATTAAGAGAGATGATAAAAATCAAGGGAAACTATTTCATACAAAGGTTTCTTAGCCCCTACAAGTAATATCGCATTTTTGTGACCCTCAAATACATTAATTAATAAAATTTCATACTGTTTTTTATATATTGAACCGATTGATGTTTTGTAAATATGTGTTTCGGTTGGTTTCTAGTGCATGTAATGATGTAATTTTTGGCTGCTGACCTTTTGGTAGTACCAAAGGTACTCTCCTAATTCAGCTCAAACGGTCAGTACGAAACTAGAAGGAAGCTCATAAGTGAGTCTAATACAGAGTATAGTACGGAGCGTGTTCTGGATATAGGAGGAAGCGATCCGTACGTTAAACAACTCAAGTCCGTTCGAGATCTGCCCAAATATTGGTATGACATCGTCATTTTCAAAGCCATTAAGCAGAGAATTGCATCTTAAGGATATTAAGAGGATTGAAACAATAATATCTAATATACTTTACACATTTCTTTCCTTTTAAATTCTATATCATAAATATGTCCTAGCAAACCCATTGATCATTTTACTAGTAGACCATTCTTAATTAAATATGGGAGGTTTTCAATTTTTCTTTCGTCGTTGAGAAGGTGTTGGTTTCCTCAATGGATATGGGATTTCCTCCCAATTATTAACTGTATTAGAGTAGTCGGAACACTCATGTACATGCTATCAATTTCTTGCACAACACAGTAAGCAGCAATATCATTAATATATATATTTCTTTTGCGCAATTTATTGCAACGGTAAAGAGAAGAGCATTAATGATAAAACCTTGCGGGATGCCATTTTCTTGGAATTTATTTTCTTGCTATAAATAGAATTATAAATAAAATAATTTACAGCCTTTGCTTGAACCTTATTCTAGCTCCTCACAGTTATTTTTCCCTACTTCTCAAGAACGGTTTGTAGCTGCATGTACAAGGAAAAAGCAAACATGACTCGAGATTACAGGGATAGGTGAGAGCCGCGAGTCGGTTGTATGCTTGCTTAGCGCACGCGCACTGAGCTTTATCTTAATGTCCTCTTTATTAGACACTTTGTTATGTCTCATGACCGTATTTGGATGGAGCCGAGGATAAGACGCTGCTAAGTGCGGTTATGCTCGTTCTTTTTGTCATCTCATATAGTCTTTTCTTCCTAGGATGAAGTGTTGCCTTTCGTGTCGTGATCTTATTTCTTCTCATGGGAGGTTTCTTCCGAAGAGAACTAACCTCCTAGATGATATGGCTTTAGACTTATCTGCCTTTCTTCAGGCACATCTCGCTAAAACTCTCTCTCACACTCTCTCTCTCTCTCTCTCTCTCTCTCTCTCTCTCTCTCTCTCTCTCTCTCTCTCTCACACACACACTCTCTCTCTCTCTCTCTCTCTCTCTCTCTCTCTCTCTCTCTCTCTCTCTCTCACACACACACACACACACACACACACACACACACACTCACACTCACACACTCAAGAATATAACTTTATATGTAGTAAAATGCGTATACCCTGAAAACAGTTAATTTTATAATTCTTCTTAATGAATATAGCTATGACATTTATTTATATGCAAGGCATAATCTTATCTTTTGTACCATGAAAAAAATTAAAATGAGGTGATTGATTAAGTAATTATCGAGGAAGATGGTACTATAAAGTTTTGTTATAATTCGTATGGTGCAACTTTTTTTTTTTATGCGATTCCTCAGGCAAGTTGCATTATCAAACTCCCACCTAATTTGGTGCTACTTAAGCTCGGTATAACATTGAATATAGCAGCAGTTGACCAACAGAAAGAAATATTCCTGGCATATGAATAAAGCTTTTATACCGACCTTGACATCATTTGTGATATCAAAAATTAGAGGACTGCAGTGGAGGAAGCGAGTTGATAAAATGAAACCCTTCAGACTCCCCAAGACGTTCCCTATTCAACAAGACGAAGTAGGAAAAGAGTCTATGTATGGCGAAGCCCTGGATTATGACTTCCGAAGATTGGGGAATGAAGGTTCCCCATTAGAGAAAACTGGCTGGAATCAACAAAGAATGGTCAAAAAAGGGTGGTGGGAAAGGTCTAACTCCTTAGAAGACTATAGAGCCATGTAAGTAAGTATATAAATTCTGAACAAACGGAAAATGATAAACTAGGCTAGCTACGTTTTTTCAGAAAAATAGCTTGATAGATATCTAAACATTTTAACCAAACAATGAACCTCAATTAAGAGGATTAACAATCAACATATTTATAGCACCAAAGAAGAAAACCATTATTTACAATAAAATGCATAAATAAAGTCATTTGTGAAGACCATTTTAAGATCAGTGATTGTTATGTCTTTGTGTTGTAGGGGCTTTTGTGCAATACATAAGAATCGTTTCGCCAAGTAATGAAAGTTTTGGAGTATGTGGTTTCCAAAATGTCACACAGTTCAATAAAATACATCATTTAACATTTTTTTAAACACAGTATAGTAGTCATACACATTTTGTGTGTGGTCTTTCACTTTCGTAGTTTCTCAGCTTAAAACCGCCATTTTCAAATATTTTTAAGAACTCAAATCTGGGACATACTAAGAGCATGCTCACCGCAAGACTATAAGTTTTCCTTGTGATCTTTCAGCGATTTAAATGATAAAAGAAAATTCATGTTATCCACAAATCATAATTTGTAGGCATAGAACCCGACATGTTCAACTGTATAACAAAGCTATGCCGTTTTTATAGGCCATTCTTAATTTGTCATTAAGGGATCTAATCTGCAAAATCTATGTTATCGGTCGATTCATACTATCATAGTGTATGACCAATATTGCATACATACATTTTTCTCTAACACCAAAATTGACAAAGTTATTTGTGTTTGTATTTTTTATTTACAGCACTCAATAAACTACTACTCTTTCTCGTGTGATTTTGATTTTAAGATGCTTTATTCCATAACATCTCAGCATGTTGTTCCAGGTCTCGTTTACATTATATGGTAACTAAAAGGCAAATAAATGTCTTGAATAAGAAACAGACAATCGCTCAAAGAATGTAGTCTAATTAGTTTACTAGCTGGAGATGTGTTATCTTTCAAAAATAAAGCCGAATGATAAATGTAGAAAAGCATCTCCTTGGCGTAAAGACAAGTCTTTGATAGGTACATCTCAACAGCGATATGAGGCGCGGTTTGTAAAAGCAATAAAGACAGGAAAGGTTAGGAGATGATAGCGAGGTACGTAAAGTGGCATTGGGGGATTGATAAAAGATACAATTATCAGGATGTGGGTGGCTGAGGCAAATCACGAGGTTTTTTCCGAGGGATTCCTGGCAGTGAAATCGATTTGCACATAGCAGAAGGTAAGTTACTGGGTCTGTAGGTAGGCTCCTCGATGACCTCTGACTGCTAGCGGTACTCTATACATGCCGACACTACAAGCACTTTCCATGAAGGCCCCTCCCGGAACGAACAAACCCCGTAAATCGCGCTAATAGAACAAACAGACCTGCAATTGCAGAAAGGCTGCATGGAACGGTCCCATGATGAGCTATGCGATAGTTCCGCCACCTCAGGCAACCATCACCAGGCTCAATGCTACCATCGGGGATGAGTCGTGATGTTCGTGCCTTCCGTGTCTTCCCCGGCACGTTTTCATAGAGCGAATGACTTTGAAAATATGATAATCCTTTGCCTACTTATTAAAAGTGGTAAAGTTTCTCCCGTGGTTACTGGATACTTGGTCTAGTCTTCCTGCAGTTATCGGGGCTTCCTTGTCCTCCCGCAGACCGCTACTGGCCGAGGCAAACAGACCCTTAATCACCTACAATAATGTCCAGTTATTTTCCGGGGTTCTTTCTCAATGTCCGGCGTGTTTCTTAAGTTGGTTATTATTCATCGAAGAAGTATTCAATTAATTTATGATGGATTTTCCAGTTATTTACGTCACTTGCCTCTTGCTAATCGGTATTGCTCAAACGTTTCTCCAAGGATCAGTCTAATGATACTTGTTTCGAAGTCACCCACCATATTTTATTATCTAGCTTACCCATATAACTGATTGTCTGAAATAGTTTATTCTAAACATTCTATTTTTACTAATAAAACATACCGTACTTAGATACCGTACTAATTACGTATTAACGTAAAACGAGTTTCAATATAATTAAGAATGGATAAAAAGATAAGTTCTTGCTTAAACCTCGGCGTTAATAATAAGAGCATCACTACTCTGGGAAGTATGAAGATGATCTCAAATAAGAGCATACAAAAAAAGGCCTCGTTCCTTCACAATTATTCATTCCATGCGACAGAGCACTTTTCAAACAGACGCATCAGGTCACTGCTCTGCACAAAGAAGTTGTTGGAACCAAAGATTTCTTTTGAATCCATTTGTAGAAATAAATAATTTTGCAGGGCTAAGGCCTTTGTTTGTTGGTCCTTGCATGAGATCAACTTCCTTCAACATTCAGCACTTCAAAAATGGATATGATGATGAAGTCAATTACAAAAAAAAAGGAATCATCAATCTTTTTTCCACTCGCTTATAAGGTACAAATAGAAATTTATCGGCACAGTTAATGACAAAGAAGCCTATCCTGCTCCCCAATCAAGCACATTTCTAGTCGTCTGGTAACATCGTACCAGAGTCTTCTTTAATTCTCTCGAAATATGGGGTAAGCATGCATTTAATGATTGGGGTGAGCTTTTTATTGACGCAGTTGCTTTAAGTGAAAATCACACGAGTGCGAGTGGGTATTTACAGGGGGATAGAAAAAAGTGTAAATATGTCGGCTGTTATTCGAGTTTGGGAAAAATGTATAGAACAACAATTGTACAGCAGTATACGACAAACGATTGATTTTATTACAGTTTTCGATTAGTAATAACGGACGTAACTATGTGGTTTCCATTGACCCCACACCTTTTCCCCATCCGATTTCGAGTATTAATTAACTCTACTCCCTTCCACTATATTAACAGATTTCCTTTGTGCTTTCACGTTTTCGCCTTCAGTAAAGCCCCCCTTCTACTCATGGGTTTTTATTTTGAAATATAAGGTGAGATGAGATCAAGAGTGGATTATGACTGCACATAGGAAATCTGCTTAGTTAACGCAGATCGAAAGCCTTTTATATCAGCTTTCAACCAAGATTCTCAACAATTTCTGGCAAGTCCTCCTTCTTTTTCTCACCATTCCTGGGGATTAATAAAACATATTTTGTGCTGCAGGTCATTTTAACCATTTACATTCAGCTTTTCGACCCTATAATGGGTTTTCGGATGTGAAATACAAATCAAAACATTATCTAATGTAAGTAATTTAAAAGACATTCAAACTACTGTATTAGATCGCGGCTTGCAGAAATATGGATTCTGTGCAGCCTAATCTTAAAAGAAACTGAAGAAGAGAATAGAAAATAATACGTTTATTTTAGACCTGAAGCGTTTTCATACATATTTAAAAACTTGCAAACAATCAAAAACGTTTATGAAATGGTAGAAGAATAAATCATAAATGAGACCCAGTCCATGAGTTGATTTTTCCCACTCAGCTTATATTTCATTTTTCTAGGAGAACTTAATGCCTCTTAATAGGTTATTCGAAACATTTTTAATCGTTTAATTTCAAGTTTCTTGAACCATATGAGCTAAAGAAAAGAACAAAAAAATGACTTCTGAGTCCTAAGTCAATTCCTAAGTTGGGAAAACGACTATATGTTACAACAGTCCTACATATGAAATTTCAACCCTCCAAGGCTAACTATTTTAGAGGTATGCGAGATAAGTACAAGTTCAGGCGTTGCGCTGAAATTTGTCAAGACGGCTTAAGAACGGTAAAAGGGATAATTCTATTTAAACCTAAGAACTTATATTTTTTGAGAATATTATAATTTCATTATCACGTACAAAAAGTAAAATTAAAACCAGTAAGTAGTAGTAAAGTAAAATTTGTTTTCCAATAAATTACATTTCAATTATTTTGGAAATATATAATAATTTACATAGTTATTGATATATGCCGTTAGCACAAGTGACGTATGATAGATAAAGTTCATAATAAATATAAACTTGCTTCTATATAAATATTTAAAAATTGTAATACAAATTTATAATATTACATAATATTGAAGAAAAAAAAACAGCAGAAGTGTTTCCGTATTATAAGGTCATAACAACAACTAAATCCATAAATTATTTATTTATTTGAAGAGCTCCGCAAGTAGGCGATGTCGCTCAGTACCATTTATTTGAATTCTCTAAATTAAAATGAAGATTAAATGTTTCTGTTAAATTATTAATGTCCAATTTATGGTACTAAGTGTAATTGGGACGGGCTATCTACTGGGTACAACCCATTTCTAGACACGGTTGGGCTAAGTTCGTTCCCAGTTGGAGATCGAACTCAATTCCCATAGTTTGCTAAGTGTTAAAACAACACCTTAACTCTTATGGCTAACCTAGGCCAATATATATATGTATATATATATATATATATATATATACATTGAATTTATTTAGATGATTTATTACTATTATTTATTTATATTTAATTACTTTCAGAAATATCTTTGATCAAAAGCCCCTTGTTTCCAAACAATTATCGTTTTGATCAAAAGTTACCGCAAGTCTCTTTATTTTAGCTTATAAAATAATCGTGATATTTTTATATTACATTGCGAAAGTAGTGACCCAGTTTTATTTGTATACACATTAAAACAAAAATCGAATTAAATACATATTTAAAATTTCGGATCATTAACTTCTGAATTTCCAGCAACTTGTTAGTAAGGTAAAAGGGTGTATTTTGATCTGCACGCCTATCTGTTCCTCGAGCGTACGATTGAAGAACTTGTTCCTCATGTCCTGTTAGGCTTTGCACTAGTTGATATGATCTGCATCCTAAACTCATAGATATCCTTGCAGAGCTGTACATACTTAATACGTGTAATATAAGGTCAGTATGGAGTCAGAATAGGAAATCCAAACCGGGGTGGAAGTCATGTACCGCTGAATCATACGTTCGCCTTTCTGAATTATAGATGTGGCTAACCCCTTGGAAGAGAGAGAGAGAGAGAGAGAGAGAGAGAGAGAGAGAGAGAGAGAGAGAGAGAGAGAGAGAGAGAGAGAGGAGGGAGGTACGGGACTATAAGGGACTTGCAATACTACTCCTGGTACCTCCTAGAGGGGGCACGGCTAATATACGGTACGGGGTACCTAATAAAGTCGTGTGTAGGGCCGGGCAAGTGTGGGAAGATACGGCGGGGTTCCCACAGGATCTTAGCTATTCGTGGAATACTGCACCGGGATGCAGGCTGCATATGATCCCTCCGTGCAGGCAGACTGACGGATCCGCCCACCCCTGCCGCAAAGGACATATCAAATATATGTAAATCCCTTATCATCGACATATATCTAATTTATTCGGCCCGGCTCTAACGGATTATGAGGGCACCGTTACCGCCGCGCATGCGTATTATACTCCGACAAGTAACAACTGCACCGGCTGCACATAACAGTCGATATGTGTCTAGCTAATATGCATTAATGAGACGTCGTGCATAAAAACGGTCATTTGCAAATTTGAACATGCTACCAAATGTGGACTGAATAGAGATATTTTCCTGCTCGATGTTAAACATTCATAAGTAACTCGATATTATATCGTCAATCAAATGGTTCTTGTACTCCGAGAGCTGAATGGCAAATCGGTTAATAGAGATAAATATATACTCAGAATCGCCTTGTTTCATGCACTTCAGAGTCCTCTTATGCCGGTGGCTGTGCTGATTAGGGCGTGAATACATTTTCCGCTACCCTTAATGAGCTTAAAGGTAAGAGAAAAGGTGAAGATTTTATCTCCGCCAAGTTCTCTACGGGAGAGCGGTAGTGTCGCAGCGCTTGTGGATCAGCGGAAGTCTAGCAAGTATAAAAGTCTGACAGCCACACGGGACAATTGCAAATAAGTTTATTAAAAACCATGATTCTGCTGAGGGAGCCGAGCACTGACCCCCAGAGAGATATCGAAACCATTACTTCTTCTTATTCTAGATCCTCCTTGGTTATCAGGGGCTGACTGTCCAGTTGACCACTCTCTAAGTAAAACTCACGATGAAGAATCTCTCGAATCTCATTTGGTGGTCTAAAGATCTCTAATATCTATAATGCCGAACTAAAAAAATAAAATCTATAACTGTAAACATCCTAGGCCTAGTTCAGATGTTGGGAGTTTTTACAAATGGTGGTATAGCGTTGCGTTTTAGGTTTAAATAAAACCGGTTAAAACCGTGAATATCTTTAATATACAACTAAGACAAGATAGGAGTAATGGATAAGGACCATTCAGATTCAGTACCAAATTTGTTGGTGTTTATGACCAATTTTTTATAGATATTTACGAATTTAATTTAATTTTATTTCAATAGTTAGACGATAAGGAAAGAAATGGCGAATTATGGAAGGGTAATATCCCAAGGAAATCACTTCGTGATATATTGTGGGGAAACCGCAGCAGTTCGTGTAAAAAAAAGGGAGAAACACGACTTCTCAGTTCAAGTAATAGTTTTATCTATTAGGAGATTAACATCGACCGTCGCTACACAGGCGTGTATAACTGTTACAAAAAAAGTAAACGGTATTTTGGCTGGTGTAGTTGGGAACAATGAACCGTGTTGGCAGAGTGGGGAGGAGGGAGTGGGGATAACTGACTGATAGGAAATAGTTTTCGATTTGCGGATACCGTTAGGGGACAAACATCGATCAGTGGCTGCAATCGATGCGGTCTTTCTGCATCCGCCCTCGACCATTCACATCCATACGAGTCAATATCCTACCGCATGGGCCTTACTAGCTCGCCCGATCCAGCCGCGTCGTCTGGGAATGACGTTCACACTATGGTCAAGTCCTAGTGCACTTGCTATGAAGAAATACATCCTCTGCGTGCATCTATGCTTCTCATAGACCATCGGTATACGTAGTCATCCACCCTCGACCATTCACATCCATACGAGTCAATATCCTACCGCATGGGCCTTACTAGCTCGCCCGATCCAGCCGCGTCGTCTGGGAATGACGTTCACACTTTGGTCAGGTCCTAGTATACTTGCTATGAAGAAATACATCCTCTGCGTGCATCTATGCTTCTCATAGATCATCGGTATGCGTAGTCATCCACCCTCGACCATTCACATCCATACGAGTCAATATCCTACTGTATGGGCCTTACTAGCTCGCCCGATCCAGCCGCGTCGTCTGGGAATGGCGTTCGCACTTTGGTCAGGTCCTAGTATACTTGCTTTGAAGAAACACATCCTCTGCGTGCCACCATCCATCACATAGATCTTGGGTGTACATACGGATTTAGTCATCCGCTATCAACTTTTCACATCCATACGTCACAATATCTGTACGCATGGGCACTACTAGCTACCTTCAATTCTGTCACGTCACCTGAGAATGGTATTTCGACTTCGGCGAAAGCCCAGCGTACTCGTCATGAAGAAACACGTTCACAAAACATGACAATGTCCTTCTCATAGATTCTTTGGGAAAATGTGATTTAGTGATAAGCTATCAGCCAATCACAGCCCTAAGAATCAATATCATTGCTTATGGGCCATTCATCACTGCTAGTTTGGCCCAGTCGTGTCACCTGAGAATGGTAGTCACACATCAGTGAGGCCCCAGAGTACTCGTCCTGAAGTAGAGAAAACCGTCACGCAGAGGCTGCTTAAAGTAAGCAAATTTGCCATGTGTTGGAACGGTACACTACTGATCATTTAGGCATATACTATATACTATTCTATACCCCCCGCCCCCCCCCCAAAAAAAGATCCAATGAGTAAGTAAAAAGTGGACGGTCAATAAAATCTTCATTATGACATCATCACACTATCAACTATTGACATCTATTTCAGATAATAATGGTCCGTTAAAAATAATTTTTGGTATTTATGATTGGAATAAGACCTTTCATGATATATTCCATTATTTTCAAAGTGGGATAACCGAAAGTGTTTACTAAAGGCTGTAATCTGAAAAATGCCAATATCTAGGTGACACTAGAAGTTAGAGAAAACGTCTATATAACAAAATTTCTGCATCAATAAATTTGAAATAATTTTGGTACTTTAACTTTTGTCAGTATGGCGTATAGTAACGGAGATATTTTTAATTTTCGAAATTCACTCCACTAAACCCCTCCCTCCCTCTCCAGTTAGCTTGATTTCAGTCGTTAACGAACTTGATTTCTGGTATTACATAAAACGTTAACTATCGTGTTTGGTACAAATCACACACAAATTGCGACCTTTAGAAATGCAAGAGACATATATATGAATATACAATTTTGAAGTGTCCATTTCCATCATCCCCTAGGTAGGATCGATGGACATTTGTGGAGCTATGAATACGATTTCAAGGGATCTACTAAAATCCTCTACATGTAAACATCTCTTGGATACTTCGGAATACATAAGATTTAGTCATCACCTATCAAACATTATCATCCATGACAGTCAAAAACTAGTAAAACTAAAATTAGTTGTGGGCCTTACTTGTCCGGCCGATTCAGTCGTGCCACCTGTCAATGTGTTCTTACTTAGGCTGTGCTCTTACTGTATGGTACAGATTTATTTCCATTAAATGAAAACTAAATGAAAATTGTGACGACATAAGATTTAGTCATTCATCCTCAACCATTCACATCTCTACGGACGAATACCCTTATTTATGGTCTTACTAGTTACGACCATTCAGTTGTGTCACCAGTAATGATAAGCACACTTCCAATCAAGCATACTGAACTTTAATAAACTAGTCCTCTTCATGCCAATAAATAGTCTTCTCTATATTACTTATGGAGACATAAGATTTAGTCATCAGCTATCAACCATTAATTTCCAGACGAGTCGATATCCTTGGGAGACTTTCTGAGTCGGACATTTCAGACGCTTCAGCTGACAATGTATTTGTTACTTCGGATAAAGCGTGCAGATCATTGGCAGACAGGCTCTCTAAATGTCAATATCTGCACTATGAATGTTACTAAGATGTGATGCCTGGAAAAGATTTGAAAGTCTATTCGTGGATATGAATTAGTTTTCTATTAATGTAAATCATTATCGTTACGCGATTTTCGAAAAATAAGCATTTATATATATATATATATATATATATATATATATATATATATATATATATATCTTGTATCTTTTTTGTGAGTGTATATATATATATATATATATATATATATATATATATATATACACTCACAAAAAAGATTGATGGCCTACAATTGTCGTTCTATACTGTTTTTCGTAACTCAAATATTCAGTAAGTTATTCGTACCGTCTAGTGTTCAAACTTAATTAAATCTCCACTTCTATTCATAAGTTTTTACTTAGAAATAGTAAATAAATGGTCATAATAAATCACAAGTGTCATACCAGAACATGAGAAATCTGCTTCATTTACGCAACTCCTACTTGGCCAACTATCTTGCTAATTACCCGGCAAGTTCACTCTAAATATCGATATCCTGCTTAAAGTGCAATATTATTAAAAAAAAAATGATAGGGAATTTGGCCAAACCAGAGAGAATACCTTCTACCAAACCAGCCCCATTCGAGTAATACGGATGAAGAGTATGAATATCATTGTTAGGTCAAAACTAAAAGACTGGTAATGGCTCAATAGAGCCACCTATACTTAAATAAGCAGGTTGCTTCCCAAGATAGCTAGCTATACCGTTGCACGAGAAAATGTTCTGTATGATGCAAAGGAGTTCCTAATGATGTGGAGAGATAGAGAACTAATGACTCTTTTGCATCACTATATACTGTGGTGAACTAGAGAACTAATGACTTCTGGATCACTCTATTCTGTGTTGGGCTAGAGAACTAATGACTCTTGTGCACCACTATATGCCGTGGTGGGCTGGTAAACTAATGACTCTTTTGGATCACTATATGCTGTGCTGAGCTAGAGAACTAATGACTCTTTTGCATCACTATATGCTGTGCTGAGCTAGAGAACTAATGACTCGTTTGCATCACTATATGCTGTGCTGAGCTAGAGAACTAATGACTCGTTTGCATCACTATATGCTGTGCTGAGTTAGAGAACTAATGACTCGTTTGCATCACTATATGCTGTGCTGAGTTAGAGAACTAATGACTCTTTTGGATCACTATATGCTGAGCTGAGCTAGAGAACTAATGACTCTTTTGGGTCACTATATGCTGTGCTGAGCTAGAGAACTAATGACTTCTGGATCACTCTATTCTGTGTTGGGCTAGAGAACTAATGACTCTTGTGCACCACTATATGCTGTGGTGGGCTAGAGAACTAATGACTCTTGTGCACCACTATATGCTGTGGTGGGCTAGAGAACCAATGACTCTTTTTCATCACTATATGCAGTGATGGGTTCGAGAACTAATGACCCTTTTGCAACACTATATGCCCTGGTGGATTAGAAGTACTTCGCGATAGCCATTTTCGAGTTATTGAGTAACAAACGGGAGTAGAGGCTGACAGACACGACTTTCAATTATGATACCATAGTTCCTATAATGGTCTCACATGTAAAAAAAAATGTAGATCCAAAAGAATTTTAAAAAAAATCAGAGAAAATATTTATATAGATATCATTACAAATATTAAGCGTCCTTTATTTTTTTTTTCCAAATATATTCAACCATTGAGGCATTATCTCTCTGTTTACGCCATATGAGGTTGGGACTTAAAAATTCAGAACCACTTTGAATGAACAAATTATGGAAAACGTTAATAGTTCAGACGACAATAAGAATTGTCCACATTGAATTAAAATTCACTTTACTACATTAGTTTGTTTTGTCCTGGATGTCTAAGAAAAAGTTCCCTTTAGGCCACATAGCGGATTTTTCTACCACTCTTTAAAAGTTGTAATTTTTCACAAATCGATTAAAATATTTATTATTTCTTAATTTATGAAGTCTTATGGGTAGGTACAGAATAATAACGAAAATAGATACTAAAGCGAAAGAAGAATAAATTGAAAACAAAGAAAAAAAAATTCCATTAAATTAGAGGAATGAATATAGCAAACGTACTCTACTACTCTCAGAACGTTTGATTACTCTACAGAACTCACGAGTAAGTCTTTAAACTCCTAAAATATATATTTTAACGCATTAACCGTTAGATGAAAATGTTCCGAATCCTATTAGATTTCTAATTATACGTTTCATAAGTCACTACGGAACTATAAAAACTATTCCTCAAAATTAAATACCGATATAGCTATTAAGAAATACAGCGGGGAAAATAGAGGAATTTAATACAGGATTCTCAAAAGGTAATAAAGTTGAAACCGCGAAATTAACTAATTCATACTTGACTAGTGGTAACTGGGTTAAAAGGGTCTTTAACCTCTTTGTTCTTGATCGGATTCCTTTGGTTCATATAAAGGCTTTAAACCCATTTTTCTGATAGTTATTCCAGAGAAAGCTAACTCCATAATAATAATTATATTATAATAAAAATTGCAATTCCTTTTTCCAAAATGTAGGTCAATTATATAGTTGAGAGTAACTTACCTATGACCACCTTCTTCCCCGGTGTAGCATAATTAATCGTGTCAGTATGTTCGTATAGTGTATCTGTGCTTAAATAATTTGATTAAAAGTAAATAATCATCACCCTTAAAGAATACTGTTTCTGACATCACACTGTCCCGTACATTATCTTTTATCTGAATTGCATTATGACTTGCAAATTTTTACGAAAAAATATAACATGGTTATTAGAGCATTTTCTTTAGATGAAAAACACGTTAACTATCTTTCACTTATTTTTTTTTCTTTACATTTTTCGGTTTCTCTATGACACCATTTCAGGAATAATGCACTTATTATAAAAACATTTAAACTTACCTACGAGGAAGTAACGTTCACCTTTCTACGGAATAAGTTGTTGCCATGAGTATCATGAAAAGTCCATGGGCTGAGCTTATATATATATATATATATATATATATATATATATATATATATATATATATATATATAAAACACACACAAACACATAGGAATTTCAATGATTTGTTTTTATCCGTTTTGGTCCATTCCATTCATGTAACTTGTACTTAAAGCTTCCGTCACCTTTTTTCTTTTTGTTTTTTGTTTTTTTTTGAACTTGTGAATCCAAGTTCGGTAACCATTTAAATTAATAGAATGGGACATCTTATGCAAAAATTAAATACAGAATTTGGCTTCATGAGACCATTACTACGTGAGATACAATTAAATATGGTTACTTCATCTATTTTAGTTTTCTTTAGAGGCCTAAATTTATACTTTACCAAACCCATACTCAATATTTGTTATAAAGAGATCCGCCTCACAATCCGCAGTGCAGCTCAGGTTATCAAACTCCACATTTCGGAGTGCATCTCTGGCTATCAACATCCCAATCCGTAGCCCAGTTCCGGCTATCAATCTACCAATACGTGTTGTAGCTGCGGGTATCAGCCTTCTAATGTTTAGTTTAGCTCCGGTTATCAAACTCCACATTCCGGAGTGCAGCTCCAGATGTCAACCTCGCAATGTGTAGTGAAGCTACGACTATCAAACTCCACATCACGGAGTGCATCTCTGGCTATCAACATCCCAATCCGTAGTCCAGTTCCGGCTATCAATCTACCAATACGTGGTGTAGCTGCGGCTATCAGCCTTCTAATGTGTAGTTTAACTCCGGTTATCAAACTCCACATTCCGGAGTGCGGCTACAGATATCAACCTCACAATCCACAGTGCAGCTCCGCCTATCAAACTCCACATCACGGAGTGCATCTCTGGCTACCAACATCCCAATCCGTAGTCCAGTTCCGGCTATCAATCTACCAATACGTGGTGTAGCTCCTGCTATCAATATCCCAATCCGTTGCGTAGCCCCGACTATCAAACTCCACATTCCGGAGTGCAGCTCCAGATATCAACCTCGCAATGTGTAGTGAAGCTACGACTATCAAACACCACACCACAGAGTGCAACTCCGGCAATCAATCTCCCAATCCGTAGTGTAGCTCCTGCTATCAATATCCCAATCCGTTGCGTAGCCCCGACTATCAAACTCCACATTCCGGAGTGCAGCTCCAGATATCAACCTCCCAATGTGTAGTGTAGCTCCGACTATCAAACACCACATTCCGGAGTGCAGCGGCGGCTATCAACATCCCAATCCGTAGTGTTGCTCCGGCTATCAACATCCCAATCTGTAGAGTATCTCCGACTAACAATGTACAAACTCCGGAGTACAGCTCCTGCAATCAAACTCCACACTCCGAAGTAAAGGTCCGGTATCAAGCAAGGTTCTCACTCCGTAGTAAAGCTCCAGCTTTGAAACTCCACTCCAGAGCATAACCCACGCATCAATCTCCTCTCTCCGGAGTTTTTCTACTGCTATGAAGGCCCACACTCAGGCTCTCAAGCTCCACGTTTGGGATTTGGGCTCCGGCTATCAAAGTTGTGAAGAATCAGCGGAGATCTGTTTCCTCCCTCTATAATAGAGCTGATTTAATATTGTGTCAAAGAGAACTATACTTTATTAGCGATGACGTTTTTTAATGTCGGTTCTATTTCTGGAAGATGTTGCTGGAGTTGTTCCCGGAGAGATGAGTCCGTTAAGGCTCACCTTGATGAGTTTCTAACGTCCACTCCTCTGAATAGCCCTAACGGCAGACCCGAGTCCCTAACAAGACCTATTTTAGTTCAATGTTTTTTAAATGAGCCACAATCTCTTTTATCCCAGACTCCTTTTTCCCCTTTATAATCTCTCTAATCGTCCCTGAACCCGGCGAAATGTTTACATTTCCAAATATAGAAACTGGCATTCCCTTTCGAAACACCTATTATCGTGTTTATCGCTACACATGTGACTCCCCTAATTCCCTCCTGTAATCTAAATGCAGATTTAATATCCCTCCTTTGACGAAACTGAGAGTTCCCTGAATATCTTACTAAAATCACAGAATCTAATCAATGGATTGTTATAAACAAGCATTTTGACAGGTTGATTAAACTAGGACTTAGATTATAAATAGTTACAGCAAACTACATAAGTCGGTAGAATCTGTTAAGTAGATTTCTCTTCACTTTTTCAAATGTGATTCTACGCAGCAAATGAAACAACTTCCATTAGAACATTTTCCATTAACGCTTGAGACGTTACTAACATCATTGATTGTGCCAAACCCAGTATTAAATCTTTTAATGCAAGATTAAAATGTCAAGTTCATTAATGGCTGAAATCGGACCATTGTGGGAGGGTATATACTCGTACGTATTTTCTCCATCATAAATATTGACGGAGATATATGCTTTTTTAGTTTTCAGCCTTTAGTAATCCCCCACTCCTACTCATGCCATATTAACAATGAGCTGTAATATCATGGACCTCTTTATTGGAAGGTTAAATACCGAATATTTATTTCATTGAACATTCTTAAATCGATTTATTTGTTTAATTTTGTTTTGTTTTCTACCACCATCGATATTTAACTGTTTCATTTAACAATAAAGATCATATAAGTAAATGTCTGAAATCTGACCCGAAATAAGTGAGGCATAGAGGTGGGGGAATTTGAAAATTCAAAATATCTTCGTTATGAGTCGAATGAGAAAATGTAATGAACCTATCTTTTTAAACTATTAATACTCTCCAATTGTTGCTCTACGCATGTTTTCGTATCTCAAACATTAAGTGAGTTATTAGAACGTTCTTGTTTTCAGCCTCGAGAAATCCCCCACTACTACTCATGTAATTTTAATTCACAAATAGAGAATACAGTATGAGACCACATTACTCGTGTGTCATACCAGCTCATGGAAAACTGGTTAGTTTACGCAATCTGAATTTTTATTCATTATTAAAGGCTCGTCTAATTCGTTTCATTGAGATGAAAAAATGTCCAAAGCTAGAATATATTAATTATTTTATTCTAATTGCGTTAACTCGTATTTAAATAATTTATTAATCAGAATTATTTCGTTTGTCTGAAAGCTGTCAATGGTTTGGACATTCTAGAGGATGGTATGGAATAAATAAATCTGAGGTGGGGCTGAATATCTTTATCAGTTGTATCACCAAACTGCTTCTTTCAACTTCAAGGTTGGTATTGAATTTTTTTTATCAACTGAAATTAATTTAATGGTTTAAAAGATTGGACGCCAAGTAACTTCCGAATAAAGTTTAACCAATTTTGTCGATTGCATATCAAAGTATATAAGCTTTGATACATGCATCAATTTTATTTTTATTTCTTGGTACCCCTTAAGTTGGCGTGAAAACTCCTAAACAGTGGCGGCTAGCGTATAGGCACTGTGAAACTGCAGCACCCCCAATTTCCACTTGCTATTATCTATAACATTTAATATAATGAGCCTTTTTTCTTTAATTCTTTCTTTATACATGTATAATATATAATCCTTAAGTTTAATGCAGTAACCATCCCCCCAGTTTATGGAAGATACAAAAATCTTTGTATGGAACTGTACGCTTTACAGTTCCAGCTACGAGGTGTTTGGCTGTTGTGCGCATGCCCTCAGAGCAAGCTCCACAAGGGATAGAGAGCACTGTCTTTCCCGCAGTGCCGACCGAATAGATTAAGCTTGAACTGTAACAATTTAGATTAAAGTAAGTAAAGAATGTTTGATTTTGTTCTTTAAGGATTTTATCAAGTTTCTGAATAAATTTTCTTTTTATACATATTGTTTTCTTTTACACAATTTTAAAACAAAGGCTAAAAATATCTGGAGCCGCACCCCCGCTAATTTTAGCTACGAGCCGCCACTACTCTTAAAGCTTGAAATGTAATAGTTCTGTGTATCTGTACTCCCTTAGTTTATTTTCCTGAAGAGGGTACTCTTTATATATATCAAAAGTATAGAATATAACCTCGCTAATATCTAATAAAATTTATAATATCATGTGTCCTGAGGTTTTGCCTCTTCCAACTCACATGGCTGAATAATGAACTCCTTTTCTGACATTGTCAGAGTTGCAACATATTTAGCTTGGCAACCCGTTTTATTCAATTTTCTTTAGTGAACCCTGCTGGGTACCCCAGTGTAAGTCAATCTGTAAGAGTTTACCAGACTGTAGGGGTTCGCCCTATACAACCCTCACCCTCCTAATCCAATAAACACACAATTACCCACCCCTATCTTCTACCAGAAGTCTTATCCGGCTTACCTTCTTATAACTTTTCCCCTCTGCAACATCATCTCTCTTTAAAGAGTACTCTAACAACCATTATATCTGGTTAAATAAAAATATGTTATATACGTTTTGCCGTAGCTATATTGAACGTCTCGTATGGGCTAGGGGATTCACTCACACACACACTCGTAACGTACTTATAAACAAGCTCATTCACCAATAACTTCCAATTACACTTAAATTAGGTATTTTTTTTTTATTAAAAAGCCTAATACAATGATTTATTATTTCCTAATGCTCTCATTTCAGGGCGAGATTTGAAAAATTCTAGCGTATTTGAGGCATTATAGAAAACCAGTTGTTAATTGATTGATTAAATAAATAATGTTCGTTTAGCACGATACTGCTGTAAAATAAAATAAAAATGTAATAATACTATATATATATATATATATATATATATATATATTGCAATGTATGGCTTCAAATTAAATAAGATTTCCTTCCGCTATGAAGCTAAACAAAAAATGAGTCTTTTGGTAAAGCAACTACAATATTCGATCCTGTTCAACATTTTCTCTACATTTTTTTTTTCTCTTGGATATATTTATATCAACACTGGACATTTTAGAATTCTGGGTTTAATAGCTCTAAAATTAGGTTTTGAATTCAAAAATATATAGGACATATTTTGAAGAAAATTGTTAGTTCGCTCAAATGACTTTTTATGTCTCTCTATGTTTCGAATAGAGGCAATGTCTGGCCTCAAATTTATAAAATTTCCGTATTTAGGGCCCAGTTCGAAAAACAACCCTCAAATTGAAAGTGAGTATGCAAAATAAGTTGAAACGTTTTTGGGTTAATAGAAAATCGTAAGCATTATTGACGTTCTTTGGGGAACGATTTTTGTCTTGTTTTTACGTCTGCATGTCACTGGAATGAAGAAATTAAGATCTACTGTATATTATATAATTCTTGTAAACAGGGCAAGTATGGCCAAAGTTGTGTGCCAACTTACATGTGGCGTACGGCAAACGGATCTTTTGTTGTTACAGATTCAAATTTATGTTTCTACTTACATTTAGAAAACAAGAAATCAAAAAAGAACTATTAACCTAGTTATGTTACTACAATCAACAACACAGCTCAGGGGGGGGGGGTAAGAAGGTTGCAATTTTAATGTAGGTAGGATGACCATTTTGTTGTGGTTAATTGGTATTGCCATTGGCTTCATGACGCTGGGGCGCACCGGACCTTTCCGCATGGTTGTCTCATATGGTAAGCCAAGAGTGGCGGGTTCGATTCCCGCCCTGGGCAGTAGAAATTTATTTAGTGGCAGACTCTTTAAACAAACTCCTTAGTTCAACCCTGGTTAGAAAAGGGGGGTTCCCTGTAGATAACCCGTCCAAATTAGCCAAAGTAGCATAAAGTGGACGTAAATAAATAAAAAAATATTGAATTGGTAGATTTTATAAATGTATTCATTGAATTTGAAGTAATATACTTGTATGAATATATTATATAAGTTTAAGTGGCATTTAATAGTATGTAAATAAACTAAGCGATTAAAGGAATTTAGGCTTTTTTTTATGAATTGTTTAATAGAAAACAAATCTAGGTGATATATCTTATGTTATGTTATATTAAAATATAATGAAAATAAATATATTTCATTGAAACTATTCAAATTCATTTTTCACAAAATCTACTTTTCACTTTCAGACCACAGAAACTGAAATATTGTCAAGACTGTAAATGACAGGGATTTCATTTGAACTAACCTCAAGAGATTTTGAAAGTTTTATTTATGGAGATAATATACTAGGAGAGCAGGCTCTGGCCATTCAATGGTATACAGCTGTGATCACCTCGGTTTCGCTAACGCAGATTTGTAATAGGCTTGCAAATGAAAGTACTGGTTGTAGAGACCACCATCTTGGGACAGATGATGAGATATGTGCGTCTAAGTGTATTCAGTGTGCGTATTAACTTTCACGGGTTGTAAATGCTATCAGACTTTCTACATTGATTATAAAATCGATAAGACGTCATGTTACAACGCCTCTGTTACGACCTTGTCAATATTAACGGAAAACAACTTCCCACTTGCACTTTTGAACTCGTTTCTCGCGTACGACTTACTGAACGCTTTCTCGTATCGTTTAATCCAAAATATTTGTACGCGTATTTGTAGAATTCAACGTAGATATACAAAATAAGTATAAAACAAAACTTTAGTTGTGAATCCTATTTCGATAGTATAACGCCAGGTAAAGATGACTGGGTAATCTACAAGGTGAAGCGCATTAAGTTCCAAAAATCAGATAATAGTAAATAACCATCACAACGAATATGCAAGTATTTGGTTAATTAATTACAGAAAATTAGGAAAAGATAAATTATTGGGGCCACTAGAAAGGTCAAAGAATTATTCTTCTTTAAATGTTTTAATATAAATAACGGCCTATAGTGCCTTAGCAGATTAATACATACATGGATATATCTAAATTTTAAAGTACCTTATTTTTATTAAATCCAAGATAAGATCGATGGGCAATTGATCATATATTTTAAAAATCATCTCATGATGGAAACCTCAATAGCTAACATCCCTTAAAGGACACCTGTTGTAAAGTAATGAATTCATTATTAACTATTTAACTGCCAATTGCAGCTTATTCCTGTATTTATGGGTTGATATTTTATTTTTAGAATGAATTCATTGAAAGGATTGTCCTAACTGGTATTGCGATGAAATGGTCTTGTTCAAAAACAAATAAATTAAATGGGCCATGGGTGTTAAACAAACAAAGTTAAAAAATTAAAATTCATTTTTCTTGAGGAATTCTATTCGTTCAAATATTGTTTTTCTTCTCACAATGAACCATTTCCATTAAGGATTTTTTTAAGGATTTATTTTATCCAAACACCAAGAATGAAGTACCAACCATGTTACATTCGAGTTACAGTATGAAAACGTTTGTACACCGCAGGAAAATAACTTGAATACTTTGGAAGTAAATAAGGATGGTATAAAAAAAAAAAGAAGTGTTTTCCCTTATCTTGGCAACACTTCGCCTGAAATGGATTTATTGAGAATCTAAAAACGATATGGGGCTCAGGTAGCCATGTGAGTTAAAGCGTTGACCTTAAGTCTCACATGGCAAACCTAGAGTGACGAGTTCGATTCTCGCCTTGGCAATAAGAATTTATTTAGTGAAGGAATTCGTTAAATAAAATCATTAGTCCCACCCTGGCTGTGAAAGGGTGGTAACCTGTAGATAACCTGTCCTAATTAGCCTTATTTGCAAAAAGCCGACGTTAATAAATAATTTAAATTTAAAAAAGATATGACATCAGCTGATTCGGTAGAACCAGGTGATTTCTAACGATGGACAACTCTCACTTTAAATTAACCTGGCTCTCAGAGAGACGTAAATACACGAATGAATCTTCATTTGGTTGAGTGGTTGAAGTCCAGAAGAATCTTCTATGGAGAATTTAAAAATAACATTGTAGCCAATCTATTCATAATTAATTGAAGTAGAGTTAAACATATTTTCTAAAAAACTCACTTCCAGAGCTAAAGAAACTCGGATGTTTCGAAACAACATAAATTTAATTTTGAATACAGACCCTTTGAGAAATTAAAGGTCAACGAATTCTATTTGTGACAACAGCTGTCGTCAGCCATTCATGCGTGAAATGATTAATAGCAGAAAGTGTGACACTGTTACGCAAAAATATTCAAATAGGCTTGTTGAGTCTCTTTAACCGGTATGAGACTTCGAGTCGTAGAAATATCCTCACATTTCAGCAGGGGCCGTCTTTAAAAAAAAAAAAAATCCATTTAAAATAGACGACTCTGGCATTTGCCTTTTTACCGCGGATATGATCATTTACGCAATAATTATGTAACGCAGGGACGACTTACACGGAGCGTATTCCGAGTCGTAAAGTAGCAACAAGGTACAGAGGAAATGATTAGAGTTGATCTGAATTATTATTTTCCCATTACAAAAACGCTCATCTGAAGGTTTGGAATCATTAATTCAAACCGAGAAACAGAAATTAATTTAAAATTATTACCAGTACCGTTACTTCAAGAGCGCCTGGCAGGCACACAACTATTGCAATTTATTCCTGTCATGCAATTCTCTACGTCAGAAGTCTGGTGTCAAAATTAAATTCTTTTTTTCTTCTTTTAGGTGACTGACCGATCAGAGTAACGCATTCATTTTGTGCTATGTATACGTTAGTAAGTCTAAATTCTTGCATACTTAAAGGTTTTAACAATTTTTTCTTTGGACAGCGTATCTCAATACAAATGTTTTTTTTTCATGAATAGAAAACAACAGTAAATACCGGATAAAAAATCTCTGGAAATAAAGCTTTAACTACAAGGATTACATTTATTTTATGACTAAATAAGTTTGATAGCCAGTAGAAAACCACACCTGACTAGCCTTATTCACTTTAAGTGGGTGTAAATTAATTTAATATTATTATTTAATTTCTCATATCTAGAAATATATATATATATATATATTCTGAAATCATATTAATCTCAGTTTAAATCCCTAATTTGTTTTATTACAAAATATGAATCAAGTCCTAAACAATTATTCGTTTATCCAAAGTTTCCTTATACAGAGTGAGTTTAAATTTCTTTTAATGCTGTGTTATGTTAATTAACTCACTCACTGCAAGTCATGAGGAAAAATCATGAATAATTAATATACTAAATTCGTAGCGTTGGCGTTTGACCTATTTCCTGAGGAATTATTTTGAATACTTTATTGATTTCTCCCCGGATTTGTGTCGGTCTGTAGAAGTTCCCTGCTAATGTATCATTCAATACTAACACAAATCTTTTCCCTTTTTTTATTATTTTTTGTCTTATTTATTTACATGCGGCCATACTTCAAACAGCCCTAGATAACGGGTTCACATTTTCTCCATGTTCCGTTTAATAATATTCCATTTTTATACTTAATTTAATTAAAATTAAAATTTTAATTGCTATACTTTTTTTTGTTCATAATAACAATGATTTTTTTGTATGTAGTACTTACACTCTAATACAAGGAGTTAGACTTAGAGTTGGATTTGACTACAATAATAACAAAAATTAATATTAAATAATATAACAAATATACTTGTAATAAAACACACTTCATTTTGTGACGTAGTAATAAATTAAACAAATAATAAACGCACTTTTTGTTCGTAAAGGTCAATAAAGGTCACTTTAAACATTTAACAATTTAAATACTAAATAAGTATACACAATAAATAAATAATTGGTTCACAAAAACTCGTAAATTAATATTCCTTATGCCCTTAACAAATTGTATATACATGACATATTGTTGAGAATATTCTAAAAATCATATAAAAATAGAGTGATATGCATGTTTGGTTTTTGTCTCTTCCTTTTACTCAAAAAGAATAAAGAAAAACGAAGTAGTATCAGTAATATTTTAATAAAAACGAACTTAATCTTTAAAATAAAGTTTCCAATTTTTAATGATTCATTCATAAAAATGTAAATATACACCAGCTTAGCAAAGTTTTCTATGATAAGTAAAAACTGAAAATTATCATCATCACTGGATGTTTTTCTAATGTATGGACTAAGGAACTGAGCTTTAATTGAGTCTAACGTTGGCAAAAGATAAAAAAAATGCCTAAAATTGTCTGGAGCAGGTTTATTGCAAATTTTGGCAGGTTGTGAACTGAAGCTCATATTTATATATCATAGAGTTCGAGATTATAAGCTGGCTTTTCTTTCCCACCGAGTCTTACCTGCGATATTCCTCGAATTTTATTGATATGACATTTATAATTCAAATATACTTCACCAAGTGGTAAGCTTGAAATATTACTAAAGAGAGTACTGTATGACGTATTCATAGTAGAATTTATATCATTACTTTAGAGGTAATTATCCATTTTTCTAATAAGAAATCTTTTATTCGTTCTCAGTTGAGCTAGCCCCTAAGTTTCCCACAAGTCTGCTGCCCCCTATTGAAATCAACGTGTTCTTCAGCTCAAGAGCCAAATTATAAAGCATGAGTTGGTTGTCGTCTATTTCTCTCTTTAAATAACAATGTAAAAACATATTTTATTATTATTATGGCTCTAAGTCATTCAAATGCGAATAAATTGGTAGAAAGTCATTTTAAATACAAATACTTCACTTCTTCGGAACATTTATTAATCATTTCTATATGTTTCAGAAACGGGCCCAATAGAATACAGTTGTCAATGGATATCAGCTGATCCCACCCAAATTAGTCGTTATAATATGTATTATTTTGCAAGAATAAACCAGAAAAGGAACATATGTTGTCCCTATGAATGGAATGTATGGAATATACTATATTCGAAGATCTCCTGGCTAACTAGGCTGTTCAACCAATTGGTCTATGATTCGTGTTACGACCAATTCAAACATTTCAACAGTTACCTTCAAATGTCCTCATACCTATGTCCAAATTTATAAATATGTCTGTAAACTCACCTATCGGAGGAATTGTACTAATTTGTTACGAAAACTCAATATTTACACGTTTCATGTAGAACTACAGATCATATTCATTAATGATCAAAATTAGCAATAGGCTATAGGGGGATGTAAAATGTAAAAAGTCAATCACGCAGAAACTGCGTAAACTAAGCAGATTTCCCACATAAAGTTATACAATAGAGAAATTTCCATACGAGTGCCAAACTGTTAGGGAAACGGCCGAATTAGCTTTCGCCGGACACGAATACAAGTGACCACAGCTCGTCCGTTACACTTAATGCGAATATCTCAAGATAGAGAATAAATGTATATAACAATATTTATAGAACATTTAATTTACAATAAGACTGGTTCTATAAAATCTTTCGATCCGATGTAGAGTAACAGAGATATTTCCACTTTTCAAAATTCCCTCCTCTGAACCCCCCTTCCACTGGCCCGATTTCAGCCGTTAACGAACTTGATTTTCCTTTTTACGTAAAACGATTAAATACCGAGTGTGGCGACGATTAAACAAAAGTTGTGACCGCTAGAGTGTTAACAGATATATATATATATATATATATATATATATATATATATATATATAGTTTTGACCGGGCCTCATTTTCGTCATCTCTTGGTTTGGGTCGATGGACATTTGAAGAAAGTTTTTTGAAAATTGCGTCATGAGTTAGACCTCAAGGAAAATTATTTGCTGTAACCCGAATATTAACAGAGCTATTTCAATTTTTTTTTTTCCTTTTCATTTTACAGAGGGTTTTCACATTACGGTTTTATATCAATAACTTTCTCTCGGTTAGTATGAATTTAAATTCATCTTTCGTCGAGCTCTTTAGAAAGAGTTAATTAGTTGTCTTTACTTTATACATTAAAGAAGTTTATCACTACTAAATTTGTTGCAGAAAAGCTCAGGTACGAGAATTGGACTATTCAAATAAAGTTGTTTACACTAAATAAAAAATATTGTACATTGTAGTACCTACATAATGATTTTGTATTTTGTACATCATATTCATAGTCAAGTATTTAAACTTTAATAATATAAATGTCCGAGCTGCCATCCTTAAATGTTTTTAATTAGTTCGTGTTCTTTTAATTAATATCAATAAAAAGAGATGTGTTTTCGGTCGACCTTTAGTAGGCTTAAGAGGGTTGGTTAAGGGTGCTTAGAAGAGGTTATGAGTTTTACAGCCACCCCAAAGGAGTTTCGCGATGGTTAATTTTAGTTAGTCAGTTAACTCCCCCTGTCCCAATTGTCCAAAGGAGAACCAGATTATGAGATGTGTCCCCGAGATCGACGGGCCACATAACTTCTAGGGAGATCGGATCTAAGAGAGTCAAATACCTTCCTTAGTTATACTAACGAGACTGTCAGACCGCAATTACACAAATATTGCGCAACTAAAGCTCTTTGGAAGTGAACTCTTATTTTATTAAGAATAGTACAGCCTGCATTTAAATGCATTTGGTAATGTGTGATATATACAATGCAATAGTTCATCCATCATTCGACAGAAGCCACGCCTATCCACCTCAATGACAGGAGCAGCCTCTCCCTGCCTGGCAAGGAAATCAAGAGCTAAGGAGGAATGGCACTTGATAAGGAAATAGTCACTGCTATCACTTCACTTTACACTTATAGGAGATCTGTGGGCCGTTGTCACTTGAGGCGCCGTGGAGGGGAACATGGATGAGTGGTACTGGAAAGGGCAAGGATTAGGATGATTGGACAGCCTGCTGTGGAATGTTTTGAATCTTAAGGGAATTAGGTCGTTTACAAATGGGATATTAAGATCTTTATGGAGGGTGTGAAATGGAAGTGAACTAGAGCGCTAAATTTCTGCCGCCACGAGTATCGTGGTATATAACTACTCGCTGCATACGGAGTATAATGCGAGATGTTGCCTAAACCAACATGGCCATCGGTAAATCGGGACCAGTAACAGCCTTGTAAGTCATTTTGAAATATTTTAGTTGTGGTCCTGAAGAGGTGTCTGGAGCACGTGAACCATGTTCAACCTGGGCAACTATTGTTATAAGAGAAGAACGTTGTGTTTATGCTTATTGGCCTTCGTCCAGAGAAAATTCCAATAGGAACGAGTCTAGCACACTAGCTGGAGGAAGAGAGTGAGTTATGGCAACCCGATTGATTACAAACATTTGTTATTTTATTACTTAGGCCGTCCTACTTACTACTATTTTAATTAATAATTTCATCTATATCCTTTCATAAATTATAACTGTTGGATGCATGCTGAAAGGACATAAACCAAAGAGACCAAATTAACCGGAGCAACTGTTCCTTGCAATACGAGAACCGTTAATGAGAGCAAATATGCAACGGGTTCAAAGGACGGCACTTTGCTCGCCACCAGTCGTGGAATATCTTAAAATCCACTCAACTCTCGGCGATATTTCATGATATTTGCATAAAGGAGCAAATAGCAATGAACACAAATTAATTATGCGGTTAGGCAATAAACCAAGGACCCTTCAGCCCCTCCAGGATAAGGCACCCTCGGGATGGCTTGGAATTATTTCATTATGTAAATTTAATACTTATTACTTAGAGCCATGGGTGAGGTACTTGGCTAAAGCACTGGTTTCAGAGAAAACCCTTTGGACAGGAAGGCTTAAAACGGGGGAGACTCTTCACGAATAACACAACGTCAAGTGTTTCAAACCACTCTACGTTATTGAATTAGCATTTATATTAGCAAAGTTTCCTTTGCACTTTGGCTGACGGTGTTACGTGTTTTGCATCCTTCTAATGTACGTTTAAATTAAACGATTGAAAGTCTTAACGAAATTTAAATATGGAAAAACGTTTCGATTATCACGGAAGAATAAAACCCGGCTACCAAAACAAGGTCACTTTATTTCAGACATTTATTTATTGAGCCACCCAACCCCGTTAATTTAACCAGCCAAAAATGTTTTATAGAGTATTCAATTTTATGCGACTGACATAAATAATGTATAAAATTTAATTGACAGGTTACTTATGATTTTTGGTTTGTCAACAGAGCACTGACGATGATGCACTGTATCGAAAGCGCTCTATCGCTTCAATAAAAAGTTGTTACTGTGGAAGTGTGGCTATTTTTCCTCTACCTGCATTATAATTCTCTTCCATTGGCCAGAATATCAACGTAGAAAAAAAATTAAAGGCATCTTCCTAAGTCAATATCAAGAAAGACAGTCACATACCAAAATAATTGTTTTACTAAATAAAGCATATTAGATATTTAATTACACAGCTAAGGCGGAATATCCAAAGGCAACAATCCCTTTCTAACCTGAGAGATATTTGGTGAGTCTGTCTCTAAAGAAATTCCTATTTCGCACGAGGGAATCGAATCTTTGGCCTTAGGTTTACCAAGTGAGCCAAGTCCAACAACTCAACGCATATGGCTAACCTAGGCCTTCGTTGAAAACATCCAACTCAATGGTCAGAGGAAATTAAAAACTAGTCGATATTCATACTCATTAACCCTTTTATTTATCCAAATTACTTTCGAGGTTCCAAACTCTTCTTCAGTGCTGTTGAGTTCCTCGCTGCTCATGCGAATCTTTCAGTTCGGCTCCCATTAGTAGCCACCAAAAATGACTCGTCTCGACATATATATCCTCTCATTATTATAACGTACAAAGAAATTGTAATTTTATGAAAATTGGACTTCTTTAAATATTCAAAGTTTTACCACCGGGATCTGATATATTATATCTAAGTAGAAAAATCGACGCCATTCATTAAAACCACAACTGCATTTAGTGATAAAAATAAAAAATAAAAAAAAATGAAAATAGATGTAACTAGACTTTCCTTGAACTCCTATAAAATTAAAGATGCAGTGCTTTTTTTGGGGTGAGGGGACGGAGCTCAGGATAGCCATACCTGTGAAGGCGTTGGTATTAAATCTCATTATAAATCCAGAGTCGTGGGTTCGATTCCTGCCTAGGCAATTGAAATTTTATTACCGCGGAACCCATTAAATAAAACCGTTTCACCCTTCGGCCTAGAAACAGGTAGCAGCCTATAGAAACCCCATCCTAAGTAGCCTCTGTAGCGAGCACTAGTATATAACAACAACAAATGATTCAATATTATTCTACTTGGAAGTGATATACGATATCTCTCTTACAGGGTATCATCTCAAAATGTTTTAAACATCGTGTACAGATATATCTACGATCTTCTGTACCTCTAATAGTGACAGAAAAATTGACATTTTTTTATCCCCCCCCCTAACCCCTACTCCTTCTTAGCCGATGGGGAGAAGGTTGCTCAGTGAAATGTTAAATCTGAAATTTCAATATTCGAAGGGTGGCACAGCTTGAAGTACGTAATACAACATACGTATCGTCGAAAATTGTCAAGATCGGTGCAGGGATGCTTAATACGTATAGCTCCGTTGAAACGAGAAAAATGCATTTTTTCGACATTAAAATAATTCCATTTCTTGATGGAAATAAAAACTACAAACTAAACTCAGTTCCAAAACAGTCACTCTTTAAAATAAAAATTATCAGTAACTTTTTTTTGTTTATTTCTCAATGTGTCCACTTTCTCTAATGTGAGCCATTCATTTAGTCCAATATGTCAAAATATTTTTCATAATAATCGATCAAAAAATTATTACATAGTCTGATAAGGTGGAGACATGTTCCTCATCATTTATAAAGAAAGCGTCTTTTAAAAAAATTAATAAAAAAAAGACTAATAACAAAGAATGCCAAGAAATTAAAACTATATGTTATATATTTAGAGTGGTATTAAAAATGTTAACTAAATTATTTTATTATATATAATTAATAAATTGATAGATTTTATTAAATGAATCCTTGGAATTTTAGTTAACTTTATAACGAATGTCTTTTATAAGTATGAATGCTATTTAATAATATGTAAACAACTTAATTGACATAATGTTAGTACATTTTTTACAAAAACAATCATATTTAAAGAATAAAAGGCTCAAGCATGCTTTCCTTCTACGAATAATATATATTTATCAGCAACAGAGGGTTTTCAAAGCAAGAGCTTTATCATCGGAGAGATTGAATTGTACATATCACATTACAAAATGCATTTAAATGCAGACTGTAATATTCTTAATAAAATAAAATAATCTATCATCAGGGACCTGTGAATGCACAAGCAATATAAAAAATATGCAATTGCATCAAACTAAGAACCAGTAAAATACATACTAAACACGTTATATTATTCTAAATAAGTTTTTAAGAAGTGAATTATATGAAATTTGTCAATATAATAAAAATTAACATATAAAAAATGTTTTAGTTAAAAGTTAAAATCCATAATATCTAAAAACAAATAAATCCCGATTAGCCATAGAAGTATGAAGTTGACATAAATAATAATAATAAAACAAATAAATACTTAAAACACTACAAGTAAGCATAAATGCATTAAAAAAGCATTTTTTTTTATATTTCCTACCTGTGGACAAGGCTTGACCTAACAGCGCTCTGACGCTGAAAAATATATTGTTTGTGGATGGAAGGCCTGTCTGTGTGTCTTCTTGAGGTATACCTTCCACATTCCAGCACTTTTCTTAAGAAAAAATATTTGTCGTATCCTATTGTGTATTGTTAGTATTTAACGGAAATAAATACATTTCATTTCATGTCTTCGACTGCTTCACTCTCAAAAGCGAGATAGAGGAATGAGGAAATATAAAACAACGATGCCTGTAATGTAGCTGTCACAGGAATCTAAAGCGAAGACCAGCAGACTCGAACTTGGTCACAGAAGATCGGAGTCCAGTTTGAATGTGTTTAATCCCATCTCACATAAAATACTGCGATAAATATTTAACAGAAAGCATTACCTCTGAGCATTTTTTAAAAAAAATCCTTTACATTATTAAGGTTAAGTATGATTCTTATGAATATTAATAAGCCACCAAGAAATGAAGCTTATTTTCGAGATAGGAAAAGGATATTTTCATTTGAATTGTGAATAATTAAGTCGTGACCAGAAGCTAATAACGGAAAGAGAATATTACAACGTGACTTTGAAATTAATTATTCATATATTAATCGGTGTAGTCAAGCCTCAAGTCATGAGACAGCAATCATTCTTAGATTTCAACCTCCGGCGGAATAAATTCCAGGGTTTGCTCTGAAATAATATGTTACAATTATCTCCACACAAAGCCTCATTTGTTTCAGGATTTCATTTATGCAAAAATTCGAATCCTTTGAATCGGCCAAAAAGAAATTATGAAAAGAATAAATATTGTCAATCCAACATAAAATGTATTGTTACTTATCCGGCTTTCAGGTAATTAAGGCTCTTCAACCTCAAACCTTTAACAACTAAAAATATAATACAATATATATTATAAGTTACACATCATTTTTTCATTACGCAATTATAATACTTGCATTACAATGTTATCAAATTATCACACTTAATCAATATATTAATATCTTTTAAATGCGTTAATATACCGGTATAAATAATAATAAATTATTACATCATAATGGTTATTTTCTGTGTTTGTGTTTTTAGGAATTCGCGAGGTTTCTATTGTATGTGTAAGCTAACATTGTTTAAATAAAAGTCTGTCACGCAGGGGATGCGTAAACTAAACAGATTTCCCACGTGAAGTTTTACAATAGAGAAATTTCACGAGAGCAGAGCCAGTTAAGGAAACAGCCAAACTAGCTTTTGGCGGGAAAATAACTCACGTCCGTTAGGCGCCCAGATTTAATAAAAATTCAAATATCTCGGTTAATATTCAAGATAGAGAAAAAATGTATATAACAATATTTATAGTAAATTAATTAATTTGCAATAAGATTGATTCTGTAAAATTTTTCGATCCGACTTATGGTAACGGAGATATTTCGAATTTTCGAAAATCCTCCCCTCTAAACCCCCACCCCTCCCACTGGTCCGATTTCAGCCGTTAACGAACTTTATCTTTCTTTTTACATAAAACGACTAAATATCGAGTTTGGTAACGATTAAACAAAAATTGCGACCGCTAGAGAGGTAACAGACAAATATATATATATATATATATATATATATATATATATATATATATATATATATATATATGTATATACAGATTTGAACGGACCTCATTTTCGTCATCTACTAGGTAGGATCGATGGACATTTGAAGAAACATTTCGAAAATTCCATCATGAGTACAACCTCAATAGCTGATTTCCCTTAAGGGAAATCTGCTAAAACATTTTTAAACAAAAGCAAAATAAATAGTCAATTAAGCAAAGGCTGCGTAAACATTCGTAGAATTTCTTCGTGCTGGAATGACACTGATGATTTCATCTCACCACATATTCTCTACTTCTCCCATTGTCTGAAATTGAATCCAAATTTAAGCCGAAAAATATATACGTAGTGACTCAGTAGATTGCGCAAAGAGTTGCTACATCATTCTTAAATATGCAATTTCAACATTCTAAGGCTCTACTTTGAAGTATATAAGATACTACATACGGCTACATACGACGTACATACACACATTCTAATACATACGCTAGTGTAACCCCAGCCATACGACCCTGATTACGATCAATAAATTTCATTCAATTTGAATTGAATTTGGTACTTAAACCTAGTACCACGAGCTATCTCTAAAATGTAGTTGTGAATAAATTATGCTCCAACAGAGGATAATTCAAAACATGTACAACCATTAAAAACAATATAGGAGATATTGGTGTTTTTATGGTTTTTTCAAAAGCTGAAATTTATTAAGTGGCGGCTGCATTTTGGAATACATTTGAGAATAGTTTGGTAGCTATCAAATAAATTTACTACTCCTGAGCTATAAATGTCAAGCACACACACACACACACACACACACCAAAACAGTATCTTTGCACACACATAAAAAAGGTTAGTCACCTGTAAATTACCCGCCACGATTATTCTTAGATTCGGAGAGAAAATGGTAATAATTTTTAAAGTAGTACACATATACAAATACACAGATTATATATATATATATATATATATATATATATATATATATATATATATATATATATATAAATGGAGGAAAGAGATAAGGAAGCGGCAATGTGTAGTCTGGTGAGGTAAGACTAGGTAAAGGTTGGAAGGAGACGTTGCCCTCTGCCAGCTTCAAGTTCAAGATCGGATTCACGTAATATACCTCTACTCGCGTCCTCATCTACATTACACACTTGATATTTTTTTTCTTATGTTAATTCTTTAAATATTATAAAGTGAAATAACTTAATCACATGCAATTATTTGTCTTTTTAGTGGTGGTGGCCGGGGGGGGGGGCAGTTTATACCAGGAAGCTAAGCCCTTGTTGGTACATTTTTGAATGATTTTTGCTTCTTTTTTTAAATGGAACAATACGGTCTCAAGTAATATTATAGTACCATTTAGCAAACTTCCCTCAAGGGAAATGGGCTATTGAGGTCATATTCAAGACGCGACTTATATTGTCTTAATCTATTGTCCATCGATTCTACCTAGGTTTGTTATTATTATTTATTTGAGATGCCGCTACAATTGAAATCCATCTTTTAACATGTTAAAATGTAATTTTACAAAATTAAATAAATATTAAAAATTCACAAAACTAAATTTTTCAAATGCACAAAACAAATACAATGCCCAAAATAAATACAATGGGCTAAATTAAATATAAATTTTTAGTACATTTGTAACATGAGGAAAAGAAGGGGAAAAAAACTATAATGAGTTAAAATGGAAGGAGGAAAACCTTATGTTCCATGTACAGTATATAATTTTCATAATGATAAATAATAGCTTTTATATTTCATCAAATAATCCATTATTTCTTAAATACTTAAAAACATCATCTATAGATTGGCTACTGTCGGCTAGTAGTTGGCATAAATTACTGGGCCATGGATAAGTTTTCACTTGTATGCAGTCAGTTAGTTAGTACGTGTTTTAGAGTCAGCGTCCTTCTGCAGTAGCGACATATAGGTACATTGTCTCTGCTCATTAGATATGAATGTGTTAGTCTAGTTTGTGATGTGTTACAGAGCGAATCTTGTTAAACTTTTAATGTTCTACAAGTGTTGTTTTATACATATTATTGTAACTCAAGTAGAATGAAAATACTGGAGCAGGGTTCAGTATACTCCACCTGCTAATCTAATTTTTGCTTTGTGTAGTAAGTCACTAAGTATATCTTTTTAAGGATACTTTTCATTTCAAGTTCACACTGATTTCTTACTATGGGATAAATATATGGTGACATAAAATAACCAGTTTCATATCAGCGCAAGGGAAATCTGCTAAAATTTACGCTCTGCTTCATGGACTATTTATTGTGTTAACAAATATTTTACAAAATCTACTATTAGCACGCACAAAAAACAGAAACTTCAAACTTTCAAAAAAATTAAAAAAACAACCATTATGACGTAATATTTGCTTACTATTTATTAATTTAAATTAGCGCTTTTAAAGTATGATAATATATTGATTAATTATGATAATTGGATAAGATTGTTGTGCATATATTATAAAGCGCAATGAAAAACTATCTGTGAAGGAATCGAAGACAAAATGGACTAAATTATTTGCTAACCTTAGGAATGAGAAATTTACATCAATTCCGTGGACTACTAGTAGTAGAAAGGGGATGTTTTGGCGCTGAGTTTATAGTTGTGTTTATGCTGGAATATTTTTTATTACCTGAAATTATTGTATTCACGAAAAATTCACTTTACTGAGTGAGAAATTATACACTTTGATCATCCCTGATCTTGACAAGTTTTGACGTTAAGCCTATACGTAGTATGTAGCCGTATGTAGTATCTTATATAGTTCAAAGTACCACTATACATGGTGCCCCAAGTTCCCTTGCCAACCCCCTTAACATCGACAATTGTATCAATAAAAGTCTGAGACTTGGTGTGCAATAATTGTGATCCCTGAAGAATATTTTCAGCCCATATTCAACCTAGTAACCTTCTCCAGTACTTCTCCAGCGGCCGTAACATTGAAACTTCCCATGGAATGCCCATCTGTTCTTCTATTTAATTTAAAAACTCTTCATTTAGGAAGCGGTTGAAGACTATACCATTTGATGTCTTATCAAATGTAATTTAATAAATGTATTCCTTTTACAAATAGATTACTGCATAAATAGTTTTGAAATAAATGAATTCTAAGAACGGTTTTTGTCATGTTGATGTTCTTGAAGGAAACTAATCTCTTGGATTCATTCAAGAATAATTTTGATTTATATCGCATTACTTTTTTTTTTTTTTATTTCAGAATCCATTCCCTTCCCCGAAGACTTGTTTCAAACATGATTTTGTTGACTACAGCTTTTCTGTCGCAGCGTACTTCAATAAAATACGTCTTTTCTAAAATAATGATTTGTGCGTTTTACGGTTAAAGGATGCGTCAAATGGAAAAATTTACAGATATAAACTCGTTTTTGAATTTGATTTTCTACAATAATCCGTCATAAAAATTAGGGCATTCTATTGGAAATTCCAAAGTTATGGCCGCTGAAGAAGTACTGGAGAAGGTTAAGAGGTTGTATATGGACTCAAAGGATTACTCAGGGGTCCCAATTCTAAGACACCAAGTCTCAGCCTTGAATTCCAATAATTGGAGATTTTAAGGGGGGGAGGGTGGCACGGGAAGTTAGGACACCCTGCGTATGTACTTAAAGTAAGGACTGAAAATAAATGATCGCCACGAAGTAGAAGGTGGTTCGGAATGTTTTATGGCACAACTGTATCATCACACTCATCTACTTTTAGATCCTGCTAAATAAACATACCTACTAGGCGAGATACTTTTTAAGGTTCGATTATTAGGGCTTTAGTGGTAGAGGGAACCCCTGACAGTTATTTTTTGATTAAATCAAAAACTCATTGGGTAGTGGCTTAGAGGGTGTAAATCGAAAATGTTTCAACAAATCTTATGGAAATTAATTTTCTTTAAATGTTACTTTATAATGATTTTCAGATCCGGAATATTAGGTGAGTCATTTGTATTTTTTTGTTACTGAAAGTAAAGCAACACTTCTACTCAACTAACGTTCACAATTAGCTAATGTATCATGTTTCCAGTTCTAATATTTATATTTCCGAGGCGTTGGGTCTTCTCTACAGCCAAAACGTTTTTCTTTTAAGCATTTATTTAAATATACGTTTGAAGAAATCGGTTAAAACCATTGAGGTTGTAAACTAAGTATTGGTATGCAGTTGTAAAATTGAATGAACTTCGTTATTATGTATACGCTTCTTATTAAATTATAGCTACCATCTATGGAAATCGAATAGTACCCATGATAATAATCTTCCTCCATACTTCCGTTCATTTGATTTATTTCATTAATTAAGCAACTGTAACCCTTTCCTTTTCCGGCGTGAAGGCATTGACCCCGGGTAACGGCACGACCAAAAGACACACCGAACGTATCTTCTTTACTTATTCTCTTCTCTTCATCACTGATTATGATCGTCTAGACTCGAGGAACTCATTCAAGAGCGCTTCTTCTCATTGAAGTAAAAGGGAGCCCTTTTTATTAGGAGGCCCACCCTCGTGGGGCAAAAACAGACCTAGGGCAACATGCGGCCCCGGGGCATATCCGTTCTTTTCCACACTCTGTTTGTCATTGGGTGTTTTCTCAGGGGCCCAGACAGGAAAGAATCCAATAGAGGAGTCATTCATTTAGGACTCTTGAAGGCTTTTCATTCATAAAGGGCCAAAATGATACTTGTCAAATGAAACCCGTTTTTCAAAGTCTCAAAAGGACTAGAATCAAAAACTGTAAATTCCTTGAAGCTGATGTTAAGCAAAATATACAGGTTCCCTTTACTAGACATCCTTAATACATTTTCTAAATGCAAGAGGTCGATACGTTTTGGACGTTTGGAATGTCACTCAAGACGTCCATCAGATATTTTCATGTTCAAGTTTCTCTGTCTTAATAAAGTCCGTCACGTAGAGGATGAGTTAACTAAGCAGATTTCCCACGTGCATTTCGCGTATTTGCATTTATCTTTTAAAGTAAAAATTCAATGAGAACAATTTTTAGTATTTAGTCTTCAAATAAATTGCTTCATTAAATAACAGATTATTTGTAATATGACACGAGTAATAGAGGGGGTTTACTGAATGCCAAAAACTCTAAAATGCAAATATCTCGGTTATTAATAAAGATAATTAAAAAACGTGCATAACAACATTTATATAACATTACATTTGCAATAAGATTGATTCTATAAAAAGTTTCGATCCGACGCATAACAACGGAGATATTTCGATTTCCCCGCTCCAACTCCTCCGATTTTAGCCGTTTAACGAACTTGATATTCTTTTTTATATAAAACGTTTAAATGTCGAGTATTATATCTATCAGAAGAAGCCCTAGAGCGTTAACAGTCACACACACACACACACACATAATATAAAATTTTGAATGGACCTCATTTTCATCTATCCATGGGTGGATCTATAGGTAGGATCCATACACATTTGAAGAACGATCTTGAAAATCCCATTACCCTTAATAGCTGATTTCCCCTATGGAAAATCTGCTGATATTTAGTCATTATATTGTAGGTAAGATAGTTTTTCATAGTGAAATCCTATAAATTATTCCTACAAATAGTACAACTATCGACAGACTTGAGGATGGTTATCATCGCACTAAAATCGTTTGCCGCATGTACTCAACGATGAGCCAGTAATGACGGCATATAAATATCGGTATATACTGGTGGAATAAAACTAACGCTTGATATAAGATTTTTTTCTCAAAGTGCAGCTTTCTAAAATTAGTCTGCTACATTATAACAGCAATTTTTACTGTTATGAACTTTTCCATGCCACTAAATCTCCACAATTCTTCTAATTATTAGATTTAAGATCATTTAAATTAAGCATCTGCAGATATCATATAATTGTTGTAATAAGTTTCATATTTCTCTCAATAAAAAAATGACTACATATTCTCTAAATGGTTTCAATCAATAATGTATGTAAGTGTTAACACATTATAACTCTTTTGGGTGGGAAAGTAAAGAAATTTGACTAAATTAAAATCACCTTACCGACTTCACGTCATTTGTGACGAACAAGGACGCACCACCTTGTAGAAACTGCATCGAAAAGGACGATTTCGACATTCCACTTGACTTATTAGAGCTATTTACTGATAGCAGCAATAACGTTGACGCAATTATTACACATCTAAAAACATTAATATTTACAGCAAACAATAGTATACAATTTCTTCACACTCCGTCATTTTTCTGTTGCTTTCATTAAATAACTGTTCCCTTAGGGGAAATCAGCTATTGAGGTCGTACTCATGACGCGAGTTTCGAAAAATTTCTTCAAATGTCCATCGATCCTACTCAGGAGATGACGAAAATGAGGTCCGTTCAAAATTATATATATATATATATATATATATATATATATATATATATATCTATATATATATATATATATATATATATCTATATATATATATATATATATATATATATATATATATATAGATAGATAGATAGATAGATAGATAGATAGATAGATAGATAGATAGATTTGTCTGTTAACGCTCTAGCGGTCGCAATTTTTGATCGATCGTTACCAAACTCAGAATTTAATCGTTTTGTGTAAAAAGAAAAATCAAGTTCGTTAATGGCTGATTTACTATAAATATTGTTCTATACATTTATTCTGTATCTTGAATATTAACCGAGATTTTTGCATTTGTATTGTGTGTGTGGTCGGCAGGAGTCGGGATTTCTCTATTCTTCACGTGGGCATGCGTGACGGACTTTTCAATATATTTTATTTAGTATTTATATTATTTCCATTACCCTGATGTTTTCATACGCTCTTAACGTATATGTGGCCTCTGATATTCTAATGATTTCAGGAATCACTGTATTTCATTTCGTATTTTGAGATACTTCTAGTTAAAGTAATTCTTTCTCTCTTTATTTTTTTTCCGTTTCAGAAAAGCCATATATGAGTAAATACCCGTCATTGTGGAACTCATTTAAATAAATAAATAATTAACTAATTAAAATTGAATTTACTTGAGGTCATCAACGATTTGCTCATTGAGACTGAAGCTACTAAGGTACTTCCCAAATAATAAATTACAAAGCTTTGTTATTTTACACAATCGCGACTTAATATTCGAAATAGTCTGATGCTCCATTTCCGTAAAATAATGCAGGACGTTTTAGCAAATCCCTTCCCAAACAAAGGGAGGAGATACAAAATAGCTTAAAATTTTAAGCGTGTTAATGCATTAAGTTGGCCTCTCTTGGCTCAGTACGGAAATAAATTAATCAGAGTCCCCCCCCCCCGCTACACCGCAGCTTTTGAAATTAACATGAAGCAAACTCCGGGCGCGATTAAATGATTCAAATCCTCATATATATGTTCAGAGGCAGCATTAGAAGGCAGGAGTGATAATGGGGTACTGTACATGTCAGCTGGAGAGAGTTAAATTGGTGGGATAGCATAGGCTTCCATGTGAACTTCTACTATAGTGGAAGACATTAGAAACACTTCTTAGTCAATTAACATAATAAATCTTGAAAATGGGTATTAGGTATTTACCACTTGCAAGTTACATTTGACAGTCATCCATTTAGAGTACATTCAAACGCATACAGACACGTGAAGTTTCCTCACTACCTTAATTTGGGTGAACTATATTACATATATTTTTCCTCATTTGATTTGATTTCTCGATATTCTCCTTGGTGTTATGGGTTGCGAATAATATATCAACTATCATAAAATTTGTCTTAAGAAGTGGAGATGTCTATGAAGCCAAGATATCACTGTTCAGTAAAAGAATGTATTCACAATGAATGAACCTTCTCAACTTCTCTGGCAGTGCACTGACACCAAATCTCTCAGTATTTCATTTTAAAAAATAATCAGACCCTTCATCTAAACTTCAATAGACTGCCTCCAATCAATTCCTGGTATTGGATCTGTAGCAAAATCTAATTCCGCTTTGGGGGTTGTAAATCGTTTTTGATCGTTACCAAACTTCTTATTTAATGGTTTAATTTAAAGAGAAAGATTATAAAATACGACTGAATAATAAAGCCTCTGTATGTTCAGCCGAACTTGAGGCTATAATTCTTGCTCTATCAAAACTAGAGCAATCCCCCACCACGAAAACACTGCTGTGTACCGACTCTCTTAGTTCTTTACTCTCCATAGGAAATTTTTACAATTCACACCCACTTATTACACAAATCTACACATACCTACACAGTCTACACGATTATAACATAATTATGATGTGGCTACCGGGACATACAGACATAAAACAAAGTACTGACATCGACCGACAAGCTAAATTAGCAGCCAGGAAAAGAACTGTGGACATCGACTGGCTGCCTGCACAAGACATGAAACGTGTAATTACGTAAAACATAAGTACTCAACGACTGGACAACCGATTGGCTACAAACTGACAACAAACTCCGAGAAATACTAGACAACCCAAACAAAGGAAAATCTCTGGAAAATCTAACCAGACGAGATCAAGTGGTGTTGACTAGGCTTAGAATCGGACATTCACTACTTACACATTCATACCTCATAAACCGTAAAGACCGACCTACATGCACTCACTATAACACAGTACTGACCATTAAACATCTGACTGACTGCAGACTACGTGAACATTTGAACTTACCCAACGACTTGTACGACCTATTAACAGAAGGTAGCCCACATATAAATACACCATTAAACCACTTGAAGACAACTGATATTTACAACAAACTTTAAACCTCACCTACTCCACTAATTTCTCTACGTTTTATATCTCTGTATAATACATTTTAAACTAGTGTCCTAGACTTCCAACACCCTCATGCCAGGATTTATCTCAAAGTTTATTGTTTCATATAGCATTATTTTAACATTACCTTAATTTTATTTCCATATACTTTATACTATATTTTAATAATTTTGAAATTTTAATTTAGAGAATTCAAATAAATGGTACCGGGCGACATCGCCAAGTTGCGGAGCTCGTCAAATAAATAAATAAAGAGAAAGATCAATTTCGTTAATGGCCAAAATATTAGTTGGAGGTGGAGGGGTTTAGAAGGGGGGAAATGGAAAATTCAACTGTAATTATGACTATAATATTCAAACAGATATTTTATATTTTTCAGTTTTCAGCCTTCAGTAACTCTCACTCCTACCATTAACCATTACAAATAAGCTAATGAATCATGAACTGTCTTATTTCAAACACAAAAATAATGTATTGTTTAATATATATAGGACAGAGAGAATGAGAGAGAGAGAGAGAGTGATAGAGAGAGAGGAGGGAGAGAGAGAGAGAGAGAGAGAGTGATAGAGAGAGAGGAGGGAGAGAGAGAGAGAGAGAGAGAGAGAGAGAGAGAGATAGAGAGATAGAGAGGAGGGAGAGAGAGAGAGAGAGAGAGAGAGAGAGAGAGAGAGAGAGAGAGAGAGAGAGAGAGAGAGACAGACAGACAGAGCCAGTCGTTGAACGCCAGCTGCAGCCCAAATAACCACTCAGCCCCTTGGTATGGTATACAACCCACGTAAAATAATGGATAGGGGCTAATCGACTGGAAACAGCTTTAGTCCAACATAGACCATGGTAGCTCTAAAGCCTAAATACCAACCCGGTTTGTTTGTAACGGAATCACAATAAAAGTTTTATGTAAATCCTAAAGCAAAAACCTACGTCATTTTGTATTCCCATAAAACTTAAAATCGTCCTCCACACAAGGAGGCTATATATAGCTATATAAGCTGTACATTCAACATGAACATACATATCAGGAATCCTAAAAGCTCTTATTTGTAGTTCTAGAAGAATACTTATTTGTTGATGGTGTTCGCTGCTTTGGTAATTACCAAACTTTAATACTTGTACCCTATTGTCGTGAATATTTTATATTTCTTCATCTAAGAGAATGTCCTTCTTTTGTGCTTTCTTTTATATTGTTCAGATGACTAGAATTTAATACGAAAATAGAATGTCGACGGTTCATATGTTTGGGTAGTGTTTTGGAATAAAGCATAGTGATTTTAGAATTAAGTCCCTCAGACAATGGCGGCTCGCGTATAGGCTGTGTGGAACTGCAGCACCCCCAATTTCCACTTGATATTATCTATAGCATTTAATATAATGAGCCATTTTTCTTTAATTCATTCTTTATACTTGTATAATATATAATCCTCAAGCTTAATGCAGTAACCATCCCCCAGTTTATGAAAAAAGATACAAAAATCTTTGTATGGAACTGTAAGTTTCACAGTTCCAGCGGCGAGGTGTTTGACTGTTCTGCGCAAGCGCACACAGGGAGCTCCACAAGTGAGAGAGAGCACTGTCGTTCCCGCAGTGCCGACCCTGGCGTGCTAAGGTTAATCATTTTCTGGAGCAGTACCCCCACTAATTTTAGCTACGAGCCGCCACTGCCCTCAGGGTCATTTATTTCTACGTTACAACATACATTTATAGTAGCATAGAAGTTTAAAACATCAGGAAACACCATTTTGTACTTTTTTGGTTTTATGTTTTTAATAAGCATCTAACATATCTACTTTGATAACCAAGGAGGAGAAAATCACATTCAATTTGTCAGTTAGGACGATTGAATTAATTCAGGTATTCTTATTTCAATTGTGTGTACAGTACAATCTTTACTACAAATGCCTCATTCTGTGCATTAATGACTAACTCATTATTCTAGTGCCTCAAGTCATAATGGCTTGGTAAAACTGGATTTGGATACTTAACCAAATGAGCATCCAATGATTTTGGAGCCGATGACACTGACTAAATACATTTTATCATTACTAGATCATTTTTGAGTATTATGAACAATAAAAAAACATTTCCCCCGTTTCCATTTAGCAATGATCGAAAAATGTCCTCGAACACGCTATCCTGCAATCCTACAAGTTTATATGTGGTTGATTTTTGGAAGACTAATCTGCAGCCAGATATAACCTCCGAGATACCTGGAGGGGACAATTCTGGAATAATATAACTGGATTCCTAAGCCTCTCCAGAAAGTATTTTGATTTCATGTTTGTTTTTTTCATAAATAAAAGTACCTTTTGATATTTTTTTTACACATTAATGATCTGATTCGTTCCAAAATCACACACTTTAATCGTTTTCTGACATGGAGAATGATCTCATAAGTCAGTGTTCCTTTTGGGGAATCGTCTTGTTTGTCCAGTTTCTCGGGATTCATTTCCTCTTGCTTCTTCTTCAAAACTCATTTGGTGGTCCAAAAATATGCACAGGTTTTTACTAAAACTCTCTGCATCAAAGTCTTCAAACCCAGAGTTGTAACAATTTGTTGCCGCTTCCAAGAGATTTCAGTATTTACATCGACATTAGATTTCAGCTTTGACATAAACAAATAGTCCATCAACTTTTGAGGTTATTTTTCATATTACAACGAATCCTGCACGCATATCCAGAAATAAGAAAATGGGTACGATGCTTTACCCTAGGTTAAAGAAGTTGAAAACTTTCTAACAAACATTTCCAAATCATTTTGAATAATGATTCTAAATGGTTCATTAATTCATCAATCGGGTATATGGCCTATATTGATCTATCAATATGATGAGCCAAATTATCCCATGACAAAATGGCTATTGAAGGATAAGATCATTATCCAATAAGTATGGAGCTTTCTATCAAAGAAAAAAAATTACTTAGAAAAATAAATTAGAAAATGAAAATGGCTGATTGGAGCTTATTATAAGAGGAGAAAGCAGGCTTAAATAGTTTTAACACTGGTGATCCGGATAGAGAAAGAACGATAAATATTACACCTCGATTCAAATTGATGTGCTTTTGCTTTTAGAGCTTTAAATATTTCGAGTTTTGCTTAATAAATTAGGTAATAACAAAGTTCCAAGTAAAATCTATTTTAAATTTTAGAGTTGTAGGAAATTTAATCCCAAGAAATGGAGCTTGAGAGAAGCCAAAGTTTATGTGTCGATCCATTTTGGTACATAGGACGTACTTTCGCTTTTGATAGTCAGACCAAAAAGCTACAGGTGCTAGGGAGATCACTCAAAGAACTGTAAAACATTAATTAAAAACCAAGGATAAGAAGAGTTTATACTGCAAACTTATAACAAACAAAATAGCTTTGAATTTATTATATACCAACGAATGCCTTACTATGATGTGACTCCTAGACAAGACTAGCAGTGGGGTGGCAAGAAATACTTGACCTCCAGGCTTGAATAACCAGTTTAGTGTATTTATAGTAAAAAAGGCCATATATTACTAAAGTAAAATAGTTTCGTCTAATCCTAATCGTTTAGTACAAGACTTAAAATGTCACCGTTTGTGCATATCGCTCCCAGATCAGAAATTCTTTCTAGGTTTCCTTTCAAAGGTCCAGATTTCAGGATAACCAAAAACTTTGGATCTTTGTTAATACTTACGAAATTTAAAGGGAGCAGTAGATTTCGAATTGTTTTTTCGTGTAAGTGATGTTAAGTAATACAGTGATACAGAATCGTTATTCTCATTCACCGTTCTTAATGAAATGTAGCATGAGCTTTCAGTATGTTCGAGCGTCAGACAAGAAACTTTTTTTTTTATCACTGTTAAAATGAGTTATCCTGCTTCAGTACCGCAGAATGTACACGAAAAGTCGTCAGAAAAACTTGAGTAAATCTTATGCTTCAGGAGGGAATTCAGAATAAAATCCAATAAGGTCCCTATTCCAAGTTGAACCCTCCGAAAAGATAACGCCTGACTTCATTTCCAATTTAAGCATCCCGACACCCCTCCCGACTCTTTCCCTCCCTCCCAGGGCTTGCCCGAAGGAAAAACCTATAAAGTTGCAAAAAAGTAATTATGGAAGAGGAAAGGGGTGGGGAGATAGGTCTCTGGTGCAGTTAGCAGGGGCGCTAAGACAATATTTGCCGTTGGGCTTTTTGCATGAGTAATTAGCCTTTAGAAGAGGTATCGCGCGGGGATGAAAGGTCGCTCAGGTTCCGGCTGAAAGGGGGTTTCAGAGGATGCTCGGGGGAGGAATTCAATTAACGTGCACTTTTGTACGAGAAGGGTGCTGGAGGGTCCGGACCCTTAGGCCGTACATCACGGCGTGCTCCGCCCCCTCCGGCACGCACCAGGCTGCCACCAACTTATGCCAATCCCTCTAGTTAGCAGATCCATCGGCACCCAACTTAGTACCAAACAGATCAGCTGGGTGCTAATGCCGATTCAATAATGGATGACCCGTGACAATTTTACAGCAACTTCGTCGCCCTTTGATTCATGGCTTTCCGGGGATTTATGGTCTTGCTTTATTAGCAGAGAGTTGAGAACGCTCTGGAACCATTTGGCTATTCATTGTAGGTCTTGATTGGCTCCACAACGGGGGATAGACCTGATTGGAAAACCAGCAGGAGACGCCAACAACTCTTAACTATAATTCGTTCATCTGCAAAAAAACTCACTTCGCCCGAAATAAAATACTAGTTTTACAGACATGACTCCAATATGATTATCAATATTTATTAATAAGCATAACTATCTCATTAAAATACATTGCAAACAACCAGCTCTGTATACAAATACACTTAAATAACTTAAAAAAGACGCCAAATCAAAATATAAAACAGCACACAATAGAATATAAAACGCTTATGAAACAGAAATGACCTCTCTGCTGCTGTGTTAGTATATCCACTATGTTTCTCATTTACATTAGACCAACCCATATGTCTTAAGCATTTGCAATTAACAATACTGTCAATATTTCTCCTTTTTATATTATACTTCTTGGTTGAAGTAATCTGCATTTCTGATAATAAAGTTTTAAAACGTTTCCATCATGGGAAAACAGTTCATCAGGTTGCATTCACGATCATATTTTCAAATTAAAATAACTCAAATTCCTATCTAAAGAGACGTCGATAAGGAGGTCTAATAATATTTATACTGTACTGGACGTATGCATTGTATCGCATTTCCCTTTTGCTCCATCGTTACCAAAATCGATATACCTTGTCATGTAAAACTAAAGATCAAGTTCTGTATTGACCGAAATCGAGGGCAGAGTACTTGGGAGTAAAACGTATAGTCGTAAATACGTCTATTATTACTACTTGGATTGGTAAGTATAATTATTGTTTATGTGTATATCCAATACTGTTAATAATGTAAAGTACTACGATTATTGTGCATATATATTATCAGTCTCTTTTTATCGTTATCAAACTCAATATTTAATCGTTTTATGTAAAAAGAAAGATCAAGTTCGTTAACGGCTAAAATCGGACCGGTGGGAGGGGGGGGTTATGGGGTGGATATCTCCGTTATAATGCGTTGGATCGAAAAAATGTATTAAATCAATCTTTTTGCAAATTAAATTTACTATAAATATTGATCTATGCATTTATTCTCTATCTTGAATATTAACCGAGATATTAGCATTTGTATGGTGTGTGTGGTCGGCAGAAGTCGTCTATATTCTGGATTTTCCGCCGAAAGCTAGTTCGGCCGTTTCCATACTTGTTCGTCCCTCGTAAATTGGTTTAGAGATTCGTTACTACTACTGTTATTAGTAGGCAGATTTCTCTATTGTAGAACTTCACGTGGGAAATCTGCTTAGTTTACGCAGCCCCTGCGTGAAGGGCTTTTTATATTAAAGCTTTAGCCCACTTCCACCAATAAGATTTTTATTATAATTTAGAATACTACTATGCGACTCTTTTTCAGTGGGCCGAGTTTACATAGGTTACCCAAAGTTTACAATGTGTAGATGATGCCACCTGCTGCCTCACATTGATATCATCATTCCTGCAATTTGGAAAATCTGCTTGAACTACGGAGTTTCTGCGTGTCGGACTTTTACAGAGTACACAGAAATAGTATTGTCCTTCCTTTTGTGGAACACCCGGAATTTCATTCAGACCAAAGAAAATGAATCCCACCACCACCACGGCCTCTAATAAATTGATGGATTTAACCACCGCCATTGCCGGATCTCATTGGTAATTGCTCATCACTGGCGCTCAAACAGAAATAACACGCCGTGAAAAATGATGATGGCGTCATTAAAGCGTGAGGTCACAATAATGAATTAGCTTACGTCAACATATTTCCTCGTAGTACGCAGAAGTGAGTGAGCGTGTGTGTTGGATGGAGGGAGGCGCCTCACATTGGGGGCCGGCCCCGAACTGGTCTCTGCCAGGGTATGACTCAATTCCCGCCGGGCAAAACATTGCCTAACCTTGTGAAGGACGCCCAGGCAAAACCACTCGGCTCATCTATCCTCTTAATGACGTCACTGTCACCTTCAATCTGTGACGTAGAAAGGCCTGTGTGACAGAAACACACAAACACTGAGGGCGAGCAGGAGATAGAGGAAGGAGGGGGTTTCTTCAGGAAATATTGCAAAACAGATGGATTAACTTCAGAAAAATGCATATCCATGTGGAGACATGAATCATGTAAAGTTTTATTCGACTTCTCTGTAGTTCATTGGTAATTCAGCATTCTTTAAACTAGAAATCTCCTCGTTTAAACGAAAGAAACTTTACTTTGATATATAAAATGGCAGTTAGACTCAAGGCCATTTTCGACTCTGAAATGACGATAAGAAAAATAAATGTCCGTCACACATAAGCTGTGAAAACTAATCAGATGTTCCACGTGCTGGAATAACACCCTTGTGCATAAGAGCACATATTCCCAGTTTATATGTCAATAACCGAAGAGTAGAAGGAGGAGGGGGAGTTACTGAAGGCAGGAAATAAGAAAGTACGAATAATTCGCTTAATACTTCAGTAACGAAATAATACATAGAACAACAATTGTAGAACACCAAGATTTAATCTATGACATTTTACGATCCGACTCATAACAACGGAGATATTTTGAATTTTCGATCCCCCCCCCTCCTCGAAACCCCCACTACTCTAGGTCCGATTTTCGCTAATAACGATTATGATCTCAAATAAAAATAAGCTTGTAGAACAAAAAATCTTAATTGATGACGTCATCATTACATAACGCATTTGCATGTATCACACAAAATAAAAGTTCGATGAAAACCATATTTGTTATTTAACCTGGAAATGATATAAATTATTGTTCATGATATAACAGCTTATTATTAATATGACATGAGCAGAAGTGGGAGGGGGGGGGGGGTTACTCATGGCTAAAACGTAAAATATGAAAATATCTCGGTTGATATTCAATATAGAGAGAACATGTCATTAACAACATTAAAAAACGTTAAATTGACAATAAGATTTGTTCTATACACTTTAACAGTGGGGTCCCTATTTAGGGTCTTTAATGGACCCATGCCCTTAAGCTATGAACAATATATTTCGAAACTATTTACACTTTTTAAGGAAAGAAATATAACTTGCACTGTTAATTACATTTTTGTTTTGAAGGTTAAATGCACAAAGTGCGCTGGATTATTGATCTAAATTTAATAAAGCATGAATAATGAGTAACTTTTAAAAGACCCCAAAGCCACATTGATAGTCAATTCGTGAACTATTTCTCTTTTATACTTAATTTAATGGAACAATGGACTAGTAATACATTAACGTTACACTATTTTTTTAATGCTTATACAAAAAATATATATTCTTCAAACCAATGGAAGAGAGGTAGAGAAGATTTATCTTATCCGTTCAATTGAATGTATCCAACACAAGCGATGTGGGTGACATTCAATTCAATGAACAGACCTTCCAGGAAAATGTATCTATTGGCTGTCGAAAGTAATGCTCAATATTCTGAAAGTAGTTTATTCTGCCACTTCTGGACATGTTACAAGTCCTCATAATACCTTCGAAATAAGATTTAGTGATTTCGAATAGTACGATAATTCGCTAATTAGGATGACTGGTGCGGTTTCCTAAGGCAGATTTTTGGAGGGGGAAAATCATTTCCGCCTCAGTATATTATTGAATGTCAAATGAATGAAAACTGAATAAACATTCAGCTTTGATGGTTGTGAAACGTAATGAATTGATACTGAAGACAGAGCTTTGATGAACAATATATTACTGAGAACGAAAAACCTCCTCATCAGAAACCATTCTGGGAAATCAATGACATAAATAAATAACTTTACTAAATCCAGGAAAACGAATTTACCGCGAATAGTTGAATATTCATCATTTATTGATTCATAAAAAATATTTATTTGACCTTTTAGAAGTTAAAATATTTACTGATGCTGTCATTGGAGCACATAAGAGCGAACGTATGCCTAACGCAAGTACCTTAATATAGGAAGTTTTATGTTAGATTACCCGGGAAGAAAAGTATTAACAGTTACTGTAACCTCCACAATTGTTAATTAAGCTCTTAAAATGGAATATGTCTCCATGAGCCAGCCAACTCCAAGAAATTATTATTTTAATGAGTCACAGAGAAAGGGAATTAACACCTCATGCTAAGATTATTTACATTCTACTGTGGAACGGGAAACCCATGTTTACCTTAGCCTGCTGCTTGCTGTTGAATAAGCATACGGCATTTTACCGTTTAGAACTCATTTTCTCGCTAGTAGAAACTGCATGTCTAATAACAGAGTAAACTCCCGTACAAATGAAGAGATGTGTGTCGATAAACGGCAATTAATAGCAATAAATATAATGATACGATTTAGATATTTCCGTGTAGTAAGAGCCATTAAAAGTACAATTATATCAAGGGTTTAATACAAAAAACAAACACTGCTCAACAAACTCAAGACTTTGAGTAAAATGGATTTAAAGTTTCTTGGTTAAATGGAAATTCTAATTCCCCTTAAATTCCATTTATTAAAGCCGAATGTTACTAATGCGAGACCGGCAAAGCTAAAAGCACAATAAAATTACTTATGAAAATTAAAAAGTTTTGGCTTAACAGCTCATAAACGGATGGGTTTTTGTCACAATTTTGGTGTGAGGTCAAGGGGTCAGCTTGACGCGTTCTTTGCCTAACTTAGTGGTATTATAATTAAAAAAATCGTTACTTTTTTATCTTAAAAACAAATCAAATATTTCATGAGTAGTCAACTCTTCATAAATTACAGTCCTAACCCTAAAACCAAGGGTAACAACACAGCTAAGTATGATCAAATTCCTTCACGCAAGAGCTGAGTAAACTAAGCAGATTTCCTTAAGAAGTTTAACGATAGATAAATTTTCATACTGATAACACAACACCGACATGAATATTAGGTGAATAAATACAAACGGTAATAAGAAATCTTTCAGAAAACTTTAATAATTTCCTGACGGGAGGGGTAATAGTTTCCTGAAATGTTAACAAACATGTCTGCCAACCTCTGACCGGATGAAAAACAATTACTGAAATATATCAGAATATAACATATTAATTTCGTTACAAACTATTTATTATGTCTAGTACTGTAATTTATAATGAATCAGAATAATTTTTACCTCAAACAATCAAATTTTAGAAGTACAAGAATTTAAGGGGGGGGGGGGCGCCAGACCGTCTTGCAAGTATCACGTAAGTTAAAGGTCTCTTGAAAACAATATTTGGCATTTAGGCTTCGAATAATGTGGTTTATTAAATAACAGAGTACTCTTCATGTAACAGGAGTAGAAGTGGGGGGGAGGTTGCTGAAGGCTGAAAACTGAAAAATGCAAATATCTCGGTTAATATTCAAAATAGAAAATAAATGTATATAAGAATATTTAATTATAAATTGACTTAATATTATATTTATTTTCAATATATTTAGTTAGCAATAAGATGTATTCTATAAACTTTTTTAATTCCGCGAATAGTAACGGAGATATTTCGAATTTTCAATATGTCCCCCCTCTAAACTCCCTTCTCTTCCTGGTCCGATTTCAGCCGTTAAACGAACTTGATGTTTTTTTTTTTTTAAATGACTAAATGTTTGAGTTTGGTAACGATCAAACAATAATCGCGGCCGCTAGAGTGGTAACAGACAAATATATACAATTTGTCCCACCTCCTAGGTAGGATCGAAAGACATTTGAAGGAAAATTTCGAAGATTGTGTGATGATTACTACCTCAATAACTGATTTTCCCTTAAGGGAAATCTATTAATAGAATAAATTCATTTCCTTAAAATTCTTAAGTGATGACATGCGTTTAAATATTGTGAAAACTGTACTATTTCCGTAAAAAAGTTGATATTAAGTTTCACGAACGTATATTTTAAAGGAAAAGTTATTATTTTTGACTCTTTCAAGAGTGGACGACAGGAGTCTCCGTAATCTGCAATACCAAATTTGCCGGTTTGGCAATTGGGAAGAGCTCAACACCCACGTGAATAGGCTTTCTAAGATATTAGTTATAAAAATATTAAGACAAATAATTAATAAAAATTTCATTAACATAACAAGAAACTTTCAAAAATGGTGTTCCATGAAAAGAACTGCAGGGCAACATGAGACCATTTTTACTTTCTTCTTCATCATTTTTTCCTAGTGCCTTCTTGTCATTAAAAATTTAATATTATCGGCTCAGAAGTTATCAGAAATGAGCGTAAAGTATCGAAATAGGTAACATTTTTTATTTTGATTCTCACATGAAGATGTAAAATAAATTTTAAAAAATGTTTATAGAGTAGCCTGGAGAATTTTAAACTTTACTTTATAAAATGTAGATATAATATGAAATTTAATTACTTACAACGTAAAACACTATCCACAATTTTTTTCTTTTTAACCTCTCCAAAACTCAGTGTTAGGAAAGCACTAAAAGGGCACCTTTGACATGAACACTCTGAGAGATGGCACGAGACTGCCGACTTTGGATGGAACTGGTGAGGTCCACATGTCGAGTTTATGTTTGCGTGGGATCCAGTAACTGCTACAGTCTCCAGATCTCGGTGACGATTTTTCAGAAGGAAACATTCAAATTTGGACTTTAATTCGTATTTAAGGACATTCTGCTCCGCGGTTCGTTAGTATGAACTATTACTCGCAAACTATGTGCATTATAATGAGCGTCCGAAACCTTGCACAAATTTTTTTAAAAAAATCCGTCGCACAGAGGCTGCGTAAGCTAAGCAGATTTCCCCCATGTGCCAGGTATTTGCATTTGTCTTAAAAAGGAAATGTTTAATAAGAACAATATTTGGTATTTATGCTTCAAATAATGTGCTTCATAATATAACAGCTTATTGTTAAGTTGACATGAGTAGAAGTGGTGGTTTGCTGATAGCCGAAAATTATAAAATGCAAGTATCTCAGTCAATAATCAAGATAGAGCAAAAATGCACATACAACATTTATAGAAAATTACATTAACAATAAGATTTCTTCTATACAATTGTTCCAACCGACGCCTAATAACGGAGATATAACGAATTTTCGAAATTCCGCACCACTAGACTCCACCCCCTTCCACTAGTCGGATTTCAGCAATAACTAACTTGATCTTTTATTTTATTTTTTTTTTTTTTTTTTTTTTTTTTCATTAAACGATTAAATATTGAGTTTGGTAACAGACAACTATATGTATATATATAATATAAATATAATATAATACTAGGTAGGATCGATGGATATTTGAAGAAATATTTCGAAAATCGCATCATGAATAATTGTATGTGGTGTTTTGGAGAATTTTTGTCAAGGTATTTCGTAACCCTCGCTAGATATTATAAACATATCGAAATTGCCCATTCGCTATAATATTTTTTAATTTTTGAAGTAGTGCCGGGACGAGGGGTTTTTCTCGGCGTATTCAAGTTTAATAAGAGTATTTTCCTCGTCTATGCGAGTAACAGTAAACGTTTTTTTGTTCTCAGTATTCAATAATACACACCATTAGAGGGATTTCCAAAGAAGCATCGAAAAAAAAGTTCCCTAAAAATGAGAAAACAAGCGTTCTTTATTCTTATTCAAGGCTTAACTAAAAAAAATGGCATTACACCAATGTCATAAATAAAATCTCCACCACCGAAATTGTTGGCAAGACTGCATAAGAGATGCGTTCCTTGAATCGAAGGTGACTAAATCATAAGATGGGATAACCTCATTGGTTAAGGTTAGTTCCCAGAATAGATTACACCTATCTAGCTGCTCCATCAGGTGACAAACGGCCATGGGGCAGAATCAATAAAATAGACTGAATCTTTTCTCGAAATCGATGAATACATTGGAAGTAGAAGGTTCATGTTTTTTCATTCATGTCTAGACAATTGGGGGAAAAAATCCATGTGGGAAATACACAGTTCTATGCATCATGTCTGAGTAGTAAATGAATGGCCAATACTACTGAAATGAATGTAACAATGACGCAATATTTTGCGATTCCTCCAATATATATATGAAATAGTAGACAGACATACGTGGTTGTTTAAATAAAAAACTAAAAGTTTTTCATGTCGGGTCTGAGGACAGAGAATAAAATGTGGCAATTTCGAAAATGTGAATTATCTCCATTATTATACGTGAGATCGAAAAAATTTATAAATCAAAGCTATTGTATTAAACGAATTCGAAATTTCCTGAAGAGACAATCAATCCTACCTTATTTATTTTATTATTTATTCTTATATTAATCGCATTTCGCGACTATCAGTTAAATTGTTATCATAAGTTTATCATATATACGCGCATATGCTCATTATTTTCCAAATATTTTCAGTATTGTCGTACATTATAATTTTTTGAAAATGTTTTTATGTTTCAAGTACTGTAATACGCGGTCTATAAACTGGCTACGGATATGTAGTAAATCAGTCAAAGTGAATGGTTGATCTATGTGAGTCCTTAGATAGCAGTCAGTTAGTATATGTTTAATAGTAAGTCTACAGTTACAGTGTTGGCAGTAGGGTTCGTCTTCTACAGTAAGTAAGTGTAAATCTGACGTGAATGCCCAATTCTTTACCTCGTTAAACTACTTCTTCTCTTTTTCACAAAGTATATATTTCATTTCTCGAAGTTTGTTGTCGATCCTACCTAAGATATAGCTAAAATGACATTCGTTCAAAATTATATGGATATGCATATATACGCATACATATAGTTTTATAGACAAACATACTTAGTAGTTTGAACAACGCAAATACATGATTCCATCTTTAATCCTATGAAACTATTAATCCGAAGGGTATTTTGGTGTGGGAATCTTTACAGATCTTAGAATAATGATGGTATTTTTTTTTTCTAAAGCAGTGTCAATGAAAAATCCTAGATATTCCGTTAAGAATATATACATGATTTCCCAGACATATTGGTAAAACATATCCCCCTAAGTTTAGTTCATAGATTAATATGTTATGCCTACGTCCTAACTGCATTTCAACTTCACCATTGCCTTTTTGTGGCATTTTATCCCCTTTAAACTTATGTCCCAGAATTATAATAAAACAATTAAGCATTAACATACGTTGAAGAATTGTACGAGAGGAATTTAACTTGTTCTCACGTATTTGAATTATTATTATTAATTGTTAACGTCCACGTTTTGCTACTAAGGCTAATTGGCACGGGATATCTACAGGTTACCATGCTTTTCTAGTCAGGGTGGGACTAAGGATTTTATGTAAGGAGTTCGTAACTAAATAAATTCCTATTGCCCTGGCGGGAATCGAACTCGGCACTCTAGGTTTACCATGTCAGCTTAAGGCCAATGTTTTAACTCCGTATGGCTAACTTGCAACTCTTCATCTACTTATTTGGTATACATTTTATTAATTTTAGTTCAACAAACAATCGAAGAATATATGAGGGCTTAGTACCATGTAGTGAGCTATATTTAAAGTTCAAGTAGAAAGTATGAATGGCACTTTATTATTGCTGAATTTTAGTATACTGGTATTTTAGTACACAGCAGTAATAGGAATTCGCCATTTCTACCATTCCTGGAACCCCAGAGCCTCGTTTTGTCATGAATGTATAATTTTAACATACATACATTTTTGATAAAGCCAGCGAACATTTTAATGATACCCCAGAACTCGATTTCAAATCCCAGCACCGTATGGTAAGGAATAAAAGTTTCATTTCAATAAAAATCTCCAATGTAAGATTGATGGACATTTAAGGAAATATTTTGAAAATCGGGCCTAAAAGAAATAATAGTACATTAGTATTTGGTCAATAAAAATGTCACAGAAACTAGCGGCATAAATAAACGTTACTGTGCAGGTTACGGGAGTTGAGACTTCTTACGCTACAAGAAACCCAACACCCACAGAGGCCCTTTGTTGAGTGCAGCTATGCCTGGTATGGGAGGTGAACTTCTCAATTTCATAATATTTATAATTATGATTTCATGGCTGGTTGCGTAAACCCCTTAGGGATTTCTGAACGAGGAACGCATCCTTGGTTCCGATCAGCTTCAAGGGTATCCGATATGGAAGCCTTTTGGCCGAACGTGATCCCTTGCACAATAGTAGATCAGCTGCATATCGCCACTTATTTATTGCAGTTCAGCAGATCATTCCTCAGAGATTCGGAGATTAGCTTTGCAGGCGAAGAGATGAAGATGAAGATAGGAACTTCAAAAAACAACTAATTCTTTCATAGTGCGAATGTTATCGCAGAAGGCAACCCTAACAAAGAAATCATCTGGTATACGAATATGTGAGAATTACATAATTGCAGTTCAAAAGTCATGTAATCATGAACTGTATAACGATGATTCACGTATTGCTAAACGTATTTTGAATTTATCTGTGGATATGAAATCATTTTCATGTCGATACCAATAAAAATATTAAAATCAATATGAAATCATTCCAAATAAGAATCCAATAATGCTGGAAATTTTAGTAACAGTGCAATTATTGCAGAACATCTCCAAAAGACGCCCAAAAATATGTTCAAAGAATACAGGACCAAGAATGGACCACTAGATGGTTGTCTTCAAATTTCAATTTAGTAAAAATTAAACCAGATATAAGGAAATGGGAAAACATGATCCAGTAGTATCCGCAGCTAAGAAGTCAGACCGCCTGGTGTATGAATTGGTCAAACGGGACTAACACATACATATTATACCTTCAAACATTTTTTTATCAGATTTTACTAAAGGAAAATCAGCTATTGAGGTTGTACTCATGACGTGATGTTCTAAAGGTTTCGTGAAACGCCCATCGATCCTACCCATGAGTAATAAACTGATTCAACCAAAGTGTTTCAAAAACTAAAGGCCAAGTTCACTCATAACTGAAATTGGGGGGTTTAGAGGGGGATTTCAAAAATTCAAAATATTATTATGAGTCGGATCGAAAACGTGTATAGGAGTAATCTTATTTCACATTTAATTGTCTACAAAATTTGTTATATAAACTTATTCCATAACTTGAATACTAAACGAGATATTTGGATTTTTTTGTTTTGTTTCCTGCATTCAGTAAACTCTCACTCCTAATCATGAATAGCAATACGCTGTTTTATCAGAGGCCACTTTATTCTAATCTTAAATACCAAATATTGTTTTCAAGAGACCTCTATTATGCGAGATACATGCAAATTCGTTGTGTGATATCATCATTAATGTTCTTGATTCGAAAATGTATATTTAACCTATACAATACTCGACTACAGCCCCACCCACGTCTTCTATCCATTGTTTGTTTTTACGAAGAAATAGGAAATATGTGGTGAAAGATCACAACGTGCTAGCAGCAATTGGGAAATCTGATAAGTTTCAGCCAAGTTCAGGGTCGCAGCCCCTGAGTGGTGAAGTTTTATCCATCCTGCTGAAGATGTAACTCATAAATATCAGTACCACTTGTGTTAGTGTATTGCCCTTTCAACAAAAAGGCCTGGATGTACAAACTCGGATCTTCTCTACACGAAATCCTGAAGAATACATTTCCTTAAGACGTAAACCTTTTTAATGTAATATAATATTTCTGTCTTCTAATGACCCTCCGGGTAGAGGTAAAATAGTCAAATCCAGTGAATATCCATAAGTGTATATATAGTCAATAGTTTGTAAAGGTTTTGTAAAATGAAATAAAATAATTAAATAGATACACCTGATTGAAGAGAATCAGCTGTAAACGGGATAGTAAGTTAATTGTGTGGGTATTGAAGAGACAGTGTGTATGGGAATGAGCGGTGAGGTTCATGACGAGGAGTGTTTAGCATATTAATCCAGCTGGCAGGGGATCACTATGCACCGAGATCCCTAGCTGTAATAGGCGGGGGAGATTTTTGCAATCTCCTTGGAATCGTAATGGCTGACATGTCTGCTATTCTAATGCCTCACAGGCTAAGGAAGGCCTCATTAGCTAACCATTAGACTGGTCGCCATTAATAAGATATATTAACGATTTTTACTGAAAATTTGTACGCTTCTTTAAACAATTTTTTGTCCAAAATTTAAAGAAATGACACAATGAATTAAACCATATCATTCAGATACATAATTCGCTAACGCAGAGTAATATACTAAGTGTAAATCGAAATACAAAAGTCCGTCAAGCAGAGGCTGCGTAAACAAAGCCGATTTCATACATATTGGAATGACACATAATGATCATTTTCTATTTTTCTGCAGAAACAAGGCCTATGAAAATAGGAATTAAAATGCAAAAATGGACAAGAGATGTTCAGTTACTCAACCTTACTTTTCATCTAATCTAGTCATATATTTTATATTTTAAAGAAAAAATTCGATTAGAAGTGGGGGAGGGGGGATTACTGAAGACTGAAATTAAGAAAATATAAATAACCAACATAATATTGGAGTTATAGTACAACAATTGCTGAGCATTAAATGTTTTGCCCGATTGGTTCTATAAAAGTTTATGATCCGACTCATAATAATTAAAATATTAGGAATTTTACTTAATACACTTACATATCGAGCATGGGAATGGCCAAACAAAAATAGGGACCATGTAACAGCCACATATATATGCATGTTAATGTTGTCACGTTCTCTTTCAGGATGTGCTTTATGGTAGGGAGTAGTTACTTAAAAGATGAATGCTGGAGCTTAGCAGGAATAAGCAATAAAACTGACAGGAAATATATAATTATATTTTAAGGTAATTCCATATAAGTCTTCAGGAAATGAGTATTCTTCCACAACATTCTGTAAATAATAAAAATATAAATTTTCAAATAATGTATATTGAACTATCTATGGTGCAGTAATGTGAAATCTGTATGAAAAAATGAAGTCCGTCAGGAAGGTACTGATTAAACTAAGCAGATTTTCCACATGTTGTAATGACACACTAATGATCTCATTTCAGAATAAATTCCAAATAAAAAGTCCATAAGTGCAAGCAGGTGGTCATTAACATCTTCATTGATGGCTTCATCAAACTAGCTATTTGCATGAACCTCACACAATAAAAGCCTATTGAAAACAAGATTTAGTATTTCAGCTTGAAATGCAAAGTTTCACGACATATTGGCTAATCGTTTGACAGCCGATGACTAAAAGACGGGATTAATGAGGGCTGAACATTAAAAAATGTGATATTCACTTCTCGAATATTTTTGATTAATATTCGAGATGGAGAAAAAATGTATACAATTAACTTTTCAATAAGCTTGGTTCTATTTAATCTACGTATAATAGCGTATTTCTGGAATATGCTGGATGACAGAGGAAACAATTAATAAGGATCAATAAAAAGGCTTTGTCCTCTACTGTTTTTAATTTTATAAAAGCGCACTTTCGGAGTCAGCGCTCCATCGTCAGTGCCAGCTGATTATAGCTGTGTAGCCTGGACAACAGTTGTCCGGCGGTTGTGGTCCAGGCTACACAGCTATAATCAGCAGGCACTGACGATGGAGCGATGACTCCGAGAGTGCACAATTTAATTGAGGACATGGCTTTTTTAATGATCCTTATACAATAGCGTACTTTTTTTAAAAATGTTAGATATTCCCCTTTTTAACCCCCCTCCCTCCGGAGTCATCAGTCCGATTTCAGCCCTAAGAACTTTATCTTTTGGTTTACATGAATCGCTTATATATCCTTAAATTGCAATCGATAGAGTGATACAAGGCTATATGTATATAAATAATTTTGAACGGACTTCATCTTCTAGATAGGTTCGATGGACATTTGGAAAAAATTTTTGGAAATCATTCCCGTAATGAGCACAACTTCAATTACTGATTTCCCTTAAGAAAATCTTTAGTTTCGTTTTTATGATGATATGTACCTTTATGGACGGCTTTAAGAAATTCTGAGGCAAGCATACTCAATTTGAAAGAAGAATTATCGGAAGGCGTACGAACGGATTGAAGAGGAAATGAAGGAAGAGATGAAGTTGAATCAGGAAGAAAGAGCGGTAAAAAGCCGCAATGTGTATGGAAATAACGCGTACGTCGCGACGCATATTATTAGGAGAACCGTTTCCCGAGCGGTACCCTTTCGTCAGGGCGTTATAGTCCGGCCTCAGTTCGTTCCTCCTGCCGTCCGTCAACTTCTCAAATATCAATCAATCTGTCACAACTGACCGTTATATTACAATTGACCGTTATTTGACCATTTATGCGTTCCCAATGCCATTACTTTATATTCCTGATTTAGATATTAGGAGATTTCCAAGAAACAGGGTGCACTCATAACGCGATTTTCAAAACATTTCCTCAAATGATCCATCCTACCTAAAAGAAGATGGAACTGCAATCCACTGGAAATTTAATGTACTTAAAATTTTGTTATATACATTTTTAGCTGATTTCCGATTGAGGTCGTGCTCATGATGCGATTTTCAAAATTTCTCTTCAAGTGTCTATCGATCCTACCTAGTAGATGACGAAAATGAGGTCCGTTCAATATATATATTGAACGGACTTGATATATAATAGTTTTATAAAAAAGAATGATCTAGTTCGTTAACGGCTGAAATCGGACTAGGGGGAGGGGGGATTTAGAGGGGGGAAATTTCGAAAATTCTTAATATCTCCGTTATTATGCGTTGGATCGAAAAAGATCCAATTTTATTTGCAAATGTAATTTTCTATAAATGTCGTTATGGACATTTTTTCACTATCTTGATTATTAACCGAGGTATTTGCATTTTTTAGTTTTTGGTCTTTCGTAAACTCTCACTCCTACTCATCCCATATTAACAATGTGCTATTATGTTATGAAGCACTTTATTTGAAGCGTAAATGCCAAATATTGTTCTCATTGGAATTTTACGTCTTATGATAAATGAAAACACGTAACGCACGCAGGAAATCGTCTTACTTAACGCAGCCCCTGCTTGACGGACTTTTTCTCTATCTTGGATATTATATTTGTATTCATTTCACACTGGTATCATGCTTTTTCTAATCCCCACTTCTATTAATTCTATTTTCACGTTAAATACGCCAGCCGATAACGTCTCTAGTCCAACTAACATTTTAATTTCTTCTTTATTCGTTTTTATATGTATCGTCCCCTGTAGCGCCTCCGGTGTGTGTTCCTCTTCTTGTGAATTTAAAAAAGTTTTAATTTGACTATTCGGTTTTTTACTATTTATTCTATTTTATACATTTTAACTGTAAATATTCGTTTTTTATTATCTATTAAAATATTCATTATTTTTTTTATATTTTGTACATATACTATTGGTAAGCCTTATATTTTTATTTTAATCTGTAAAAATACTTTTCTTCATATTATATTGGTAAATATTCACGGGGGCACTAATTTGTATTTTTTCTTAAAGTTTTATGTTCCAATTCTAATACTTGCCCTTCAATATGTACATATTTCTTATTTTAACTTAATGCCAGCTTATATGATGTTTTTAATGGTAAATGTTTGCTTTCAGGGCACAGACGATGGAGTGTATGCTCTGAAAGCGCTCTGACATAAAGAATAAATCACTGTGAAGGAATGAGACCCGTTTTTTCTTACCTGAGGTACCAGATTCCTTCAACATTCAGACGATGTAATCTCCGTTTAGATTGGCAATTAGTTGATCTCTACTGAGTAGTTATTCGACCAAATGCTGGGAGGCGGAACTGCCGGAGAACGGGAAATATGAGGGATGAATTTCAAAAATTTGAAATATCTCCGTTCTTATGCGACGGATCGAAAAAGTGTATAAAGCCAATCTTAATGCAAATGTAATCTTCTATTAATGTTGTTATACGCGTTTTTTTTCACTATCTTGAGTATTAACCGAGATATTTGGGTTTATTCAGTATATTTAGTAAACCTTGGCCTTCAGTAAACCTCGATTCCGACTCTTGTCTTATTAACAATAGGCTGTTATACACTCAACCGCAAAAAAAAACCGGACACTTAGATTTAGTCTTATAATTTTGTTAAATACTTAATATATATGTATATTAATCTTTTTAATTAAAATAATTGGTTACTCTATAGGTTATTTAAGCAAAATATGCCAGAAGTGAATAATTTTTATTGATTATTTACAAAAAAATACAAAATAAAAAAAAGATAAATTAACACATTAAAAAAAAAATTATTCTTCATTTTTATTACAGTGAATGGTAGACTTCGCTACCCCAAGCGTTTCGGCAATGTAACGTATGCTCCGGCCTTCCATCTAAGTTTGAAAGACCCATTATTCTGGACCGAAATAAAAATAAAACATTAATTAAAGAAAATGCTTGGTTAATAATTAAAGATGTTTAAATGTGCGAAAAACTACTTACGGTTTAGAATAGATCAACTTCACGACAAATAAATCTAATCTGAGTTTTATCTAATTGTTTACTAATCCTGAAGGGATTAGTTCAATGGACTTAGACTCTAAATTCTCTGTAATAACTAGAATACCCACGTAAAGAAAATTGCTGAAAATTAGATTTTAATACGACAAAAATGAAGTGTCCGGTTTTTTTTGCGGTTGAGTGTATATTGTACATATACTATTGGTAAGCTTTTTATTTTTATTTTAATCTGTAAAAATATTTATCTTCATATAATATAGGTAAATATTCACTGGGGCACTAATTCGTATTTTTTCTTGAAGTTTTATATTCTAATTCTAATGTTTGTCCTTCAGTATGTACATATTTTTGTTATTTTAATTTAATGACAGTTCATATGACGTTTTTAATGGAAAATGTTTACCTCCAGGGCACAGATGATGGAGCACATTCTCTAAAAGCGCTCTGACGTAAAGAATAAATAACTGTGAAGGAACGAGACCCGTCTTTTCTTACCTGAGGTACCAGATTCCTTCAACATTCAGTCGATGTAATCTCCGTTTAGATTGGCAATTAGTTGATCTCTGCTGACTAGTTATTCGACCAAATGCTGGGGGGCGGAACTGCCGGAGAACGGGAAATATGATCACGTTATTGTGATTAGTGAAGATTATTCTTATTAGCCCGCAATAATTAGCTTTTATGGGAAAGAGATCAAGATATCTTCCCCTTGATATCAGCATACCAGAAAGATTCCCTTGGATTTACCAAAATATTAAATACGGACAAATTACTCTTAATGTTACACTCGAATACACACTATTCACCAAGGTTGGCAGTGAGGTCCATGTCATCCAACTATCTCTGCCACATTTTAGGAGATTTCCCTTAAGGGACTCATGACGCGATTTTCGAAAATTTTACTTAAATGTCCATCGATCCTACCTAGTAGATGACGAAATTAAGGTCCGTTTAAAATTATATATATTTATATATATATATATATATATATATATATATATATATATATATATATATACTTGTCTGTTATCCCTCTAGGGGTCGCAATTCTAATTTAATCGTAACCAAACTCGATATATAAGCGATTCATGTATAAATAAAGGTCAAGTTTGTTCATGGCTGAAATCGAAACGGTGGAAGGAGGGGGGGGGGTTAATGGAGTGAATTTCAAAAATTTGAAATATCTCCGTTCTTATGCGACGGATCGAAAAAGTGTATAAAACCAGTCTTAATGCAAATGCAATCTTCTATAAATATTGTTATGCACGTTATTTTTTTTTTCAATATCTTGACTATTAACCGAGAAATTTGGATTTATTAGTTTCCGGCCTTCAGTAAACCCCAATTCCGACTCTTGTCATATTAATAATAGGCTGTTATATTATGGAGCACTTTATTTGATGTTTAAACACAAAATATTATTCACGTTGAACGTTTACGTTTTGCGATAAAGTCAAATACGCGACGCACGTGGGAAATCTTCTTAGTTAGCGCAGCCCCTGCGGGCGGACTTTTTCCTTGAACCCCCGAGATATTAAACTATTAAACTACTGTTAGGAATCCTAGTGTTTTTTTTTTTTTACTCTTTTAACGTCCAACCACCACAGTCTGTATTTCGCAATACCAAAGATTTTACGTGGCTCGCAGTCATGTCTGAAAGATTTTTTTTTTTTATACACAAGATGAGTATTATAACAAATGTTCACCTATGAAATAAAATTACAAAATATTTGTCTATAAAATCGGTCAAAAATAATTCATGATCAGGTACATTCTACGGTGGGTCAAGTTTCATTATCATTTATGAAGCCTGTCATATTTAATTGAACCTACTTGTCAAGAGATTTTAAAAAAATGTTTGTTACATATTTTCTTTGGTATTAAAATTGTTAATAAAATTAATTTATAATGTATAATTATTAAATTTTATAGATTGTATAATATGTATGCATATAATTTGAGCTAACACTATAAATAACGTATTATACCAGTACGAATGGTATTCAATAATAAGTAAAGATATTAATGGGCATAATATTAGTATTTTTATTACAAAAAAAAATAATATTTAACGTACCCTATTATGTTATTTTAATATTTAATTGAAGTAAATATTTCACTTCATTTTGGTATTACTCCAGACCCGTATTATGCTGTTCATTAAGTTATCCAATTATCTTCCACAAGGCTTTTCTGTTCTCTGGTCGAGATGCTGTCCTGCTTTCCGTGCCCAAGTCCATGGTGGAGCTTTCAAAAATGAAAACTTTCTGGAAAACATAGAACCATCATCTCTGCGATTATTATCCTGACTTATTATCCTTCATTTATGGAATTAGGAGAACTAGATAAACCACTCTCTACTTGGTCTGTCTAGCAATCTTCATGCATTCCGTTTATTCCTTGCTTAATCAAGTTTAATACTGCTCTGAAAACTCGTCCATAGCACAAGCCAATGTTATAACGTGTAATCTAACAAATTATCCAGTAAATTACAGGCGCCTAGGCTGTTGAGCACAAGAGTAAACACCTTTAAATTCCTCAAGATAAAAAAAGTTTCAAAGTCCTCCTTGGAGACTTTCCAAAAATGAAGATTACTGCTAAACGGTCACCTGTAGCGTCTAACGCACGGCGTACACATGCCAAGCTAATGTGATTACAGATAATGGGCCCACGTCACTAAATGATGAGCTCTCAGAGGAATTTTAAGAATTGTAAGATGAAGAAGTCGGTGGAAGCTATGTCAGGATTGCAGGATTCCTTTATTCTTTCTTTTTATAACTACCCTCGTTTTAACCTCACAAAAACGAGTTTTTTATCTATTTGTATTTTTTAATAAAATTTCTGTCTTACAGTGGTTATAGGGATCACGCGCAATACTATAATTTTAGCGACTCCACATTATTTATCTCAACGGCTCCCTTGTAATTTGTTTGGCACTCCTACAAATCTGCTAATATATTTTATTTCAATTAATGATATATTTTATTATGTCAATGGCATTTTTTAACAAGTTCGGCCGTCTATTTTTAAGGGTATGTAAAGGCATGCCTAAGGGAATATGTAAATCCACCTTCGTCCATAGAAAGAATCACTTTATTCTAAAACTGCATTGCACGGTTACTCAATGACGTTGATCTACAAAAACACACAGTATATTCTAATCAGTCCTGAGTATGGTATTAACTGTGCAAAAAAATAAATAAGTGTTCAATATATAGTAACCTTAGATAGCAATGGTAAGTATAACAGAAAATGTTAATTTTCTGGCTAAAACCATTACACTGTCCAAATTAGCCCAAGTTTGATTATTTTAAATGTAAGATTTTTAATAAATTTAGAATAGGACCCGAATATTTGGTGGTAAATGTTATTAGAGGAGCGGTGGTGGTCCAGTGGTTAAAATTACACGATTAATGTGATACAAAAGCCTAAACCTGCTACATAAGCCTGCTGTGCTAATGGGATTGCACTTCAATTATTTATCTGTTTGAGGTTGCACTTTACACGATGTCCTGGTGCCCACGATGCCTTGTGTGTCAACTGAGTAACCAATTGAATAAAAAAAACAGCTATAATTGGTCTATATTGCCAATACAGGCAGGAAATGGGTCAAATGAGTGATTTTCCTCCCACAAAAGCCATGTGAAATGCGAAGGTTTGAAGGCACTCGGCTACTATGGAAAGATCATCTTTTACCCACATGATTAAAAAAAAAAAACAGTTTCAGCTAGCAATACGAAATGCTCCAATGACGTTACGCCCAGAGTGAGAACTCGTGAATGAAAAAATAATTTTGGAATTGAAATTTATAGAGAAAAACCTGATTAATTTATATTATATAAAAACCTAAATTTATTAATATTGTTTTCTCCCGAAAATGTTGAATGATAGAGAAACCAATTGATCAAGATCAATAAAAAGGTCTAGTCCTCTATATTCTTTTAATTTATGCAAAGTGCACGTTCAAAGTCAGCGCTCCATCGTCCGTGCCTGCTGAAAAACAAAAACCTTAAGACTAAATAACAAACAACATGGACAACAGTGCAAAAACAGTCACTATACATACACAGGATAAAAGCCAATAGAAAATAGTTAACTAATAAAATTAAAATCAATAACTAATAATTTGTCTGTTTTTAATTTAGATAGTTTATAGGTATTAATTTTTTATCTTTATGACGCACACCTATAGTTTTAAAATTTTTAATTCTGTTGGTTGGCTATTTTTTAAATTTTCAACTGGCTTTTATCTTTTCTATGTTCTGTTTTATTTATTATTTTTATTGTACTGTTTTTTCAATGCTGGTCATGCTATGTTTGAATTTAGTATTAAGGTTTTTGTTTATAAGCAGGCACAGACGATGGAGCGGGTCTCTGAAAGTGCATAAATTAAAACAATAGATGAGGACAAAGTATTGTGTTCGATAAGTAAAAATTTCCAACAATTTATCACTTTATTTTTTAGATGTTTTGAAGGGTATATTTAAAGTTAGCATCAATATTGGATAGACGTGAGATCGATGTTAGTCATAAGAGCTTTAGGGTACACTCCAGGAGGCCTCAGCCCGAGTGTCATAATCGAAAGTAAAGTATGGACCCTCATTAAAGGGAAGAGACCCCCTGCATATCTGACGAAAGAAACTAACAACTATTTTTTTTGCTTTTTAAATTCTGTCCCGATGGAGGTTAGGAAGCACGAACTAACGAATACAGACAGTTTGATATATTTTTTATTCTAAAAAAAAAATTACGAAGGGGCTGTGTAAACTCAACTAATTTCGTATAATCTCAAATAAGACCAGGAGGATATTCAATTCTCTATATCTTCGGTAGTATGAACCCAATTCAAACAAAACATGAAATTAAAGTTGGACATGAATAGGAGTGGTGTTATCAGATCTAAGGTACAGCTGATAACTAAAAGTACTGTTGAAAAATTGGCAAAGCTAGAATAGCACATGTTGTAAAAGTTTGGTGGTAAAATATTTTTCGATCTGAGAGATAATAGCATAGATTAACAATTTTTTTATAATAGTTTGTTACTTCTCTAATCCTCTACTGCCATGGCCCGATATCACCCACGAACGCTTATAACAACACTTTATACAAATCGGTTAAATAGTTAGAAAAGTGTCAATCGAATAAAAATTGAGGCTTCTAAAACAAACATTATAACACAGACTATGTAGACTATGGAATGTACATTGGTGAAGTCACCTAGATTGATTTCTTTGTATCTCGCACAGGAAAGGTTCATAAGAAAACAATATGTGCTATTTAAGTATGAAACCGTTGACGATTCATGCGTTACAGGCTTATTGGTAATATGAAATGATTAGGGGTTTGAAACCGTAGACGTTTCGATCTTTAGAGGCTTATTGGTTACATGAAATGAGTAGGGGTTTGAAACCGTAGACGTTTCGATCTTTAGAGGCTTATTGGTTACATGAAATGAGTAGGGGTTTGAAACCGTAGACGTTTCGATCATTAGAGGCTTATTGGTTACATGAAATGAGTAGGGGTTTAAAACCATAGACGTTTCGATCTTTAGAGGCTTATTGGTTACATGAAATGAGTAGGGGTTTGAAACCATAGACGTTTCGATCTTTAGAGGCTTATTGGTTACATGAAACGAGTAGGGGTTTGAAACCGTAGACGTTTCGATCTTTAGAGGCTTATTGGTTACATGAAATGAGTAGGGGTTTGAAACCGTAGACGTTTCGATCTTTAGAGGCTTATTGGTTACATGAAACGAGTAGGGGTTTGAAACCGTAGACGTTTCGATCTTTAGAGGCTTATTGGTTACATGAAATGAGTAGGGGTTTGAAACCGTAGACGTTTCGATCTTTAGAGGCTTATTGGTTACATGAAATGAGTAGGGGTTTTGAAACCGTGGACGTTTCGATCTTTAGAGGCTTATTGGTTACATGAAATGAGTAGGGCTTTGAAACCGTAGACGTTTCGATCTTTAGAGGCTTATTGGTTTTATGAAATGAGTAGGGGTTTGAAACCGTAGACGTTTCGATCTTTAGAGGCTTATTGGTAATATGAAATGATTAGGGGTTTGCATACTGCTGAAAACTAAAGAATGCAAATAACACAGGTAATATTGGAGATTGAGAAAAAATGCCTATAACGAAAATTAAAGTACATAAAATACATGTCTCTCTACTTGAAGAAACTTCACTAATAACTATCAAACCTCCTTTAATAATTCATGTGAATGAAATCGGATATTTAATTTTTTATAGTAGTGATACATTGAGCCTATGTAACTTGCTGACAAAATGGAAATAATCCAAATGATGGAAGTAACAAACAGAAAATATGATGGAGACATATGCTTTGGTGAAATTCATTTAAAGTTATTTTATTTGAAAGTGACTCACGATTTCTCGGGTCCCAATGTATGGGATCAAAAAATGTTGAAAAACCTAATTCATAGATAATTGTTTGATAAACAAAAAATGTCCTATACACACACCTGATATATATCTAATTGGAACTGAGACATTTGTAATTAGTTAATTTCCCACTTCTTTAACCCCCTCCCCCCATTTCCTTTAATCATCGATTTAAATAAAAAGAAAAGCGCACAACAATAAATTGTAAATATAAAATTTCCACATTCTAATGCTGGTCGATTTAGATTTATGTCATACTTGAGCCCAAACGTACAGGCTTAACACAGGAACTAATAAAAATGGATTCTCGTAAACGGATACTTCAGTTCAAATCTGAAAACCAAACGTTTTCGCGAGTGCAATACTCCCTTCAGTCGATCTCCTCTACCCCTCAACACATGTTCAGATATTATTCAAATGGCCAATGCAAAAAGATTTGGTAAACAGTTTGTAAAACGTGATTAGCAAGCGTAATCATATGTTAGTGTTATGATGGTACACTCATCGATATTATGAACCTGCGGCATTGACCTCAAATCTGCTCCCCGGAAGGACGGTGAGGAACACTTGCATCTTCTATAAGGTTTATCTTCTCTTCCCCAAGGAAGTGTGGAAGAATCACATATATTTTGGTTGATTGATGTCAACAAGGACACTCATTCATAAAACGATCACTATCCCACATTTTTCAAACGTGTTTCTGGATCGACATGAATAATGCAGATAATTTCATAAAGTTCAGTAACTAAAATTATTCGTGTATATACATAAAGTAACAACGAATGCAGCAAAACAACTACACCGAATGGAAAATATGTCAATAAGTAACAAATAAACTGTGATCATTAACACACTGGAGTGACAAATTGAGCATGGCATTACACGAAATTAATTTCAAAGCCGTCAATACAAAAGACTCACAAAACTACGAGTCACACACGTCTTCACGCTCAGTATATATTCATTCATGACAAACATCAATATAACAGTCGCTATAAATCTATTCTGTCAAGTCCCGATTAGCCTAAGTTGCAAAAAGTGGACTTTAATAAATAATAATACTCTGTCAAGTAAACAAATAGTGTAAATCCATGTGAAACTACCCAAATCATATTAATCAAAAATATTTATTTTTAATCTCAATAGTACTAGATCTGATTAACACTGTATTTTTATTTTTTCTAGGGAAAATATTTCTACTATTATTTCTTTTAGCCATAACAATTACTCATTATTCCTGAAAATATTACTCTATGAAAACAGCAATAACTTTTATCATATTTCCCAGCTGTTGAGATTGTACTCATGGCGCGCTTTTTGACAAATGCCCATCGATTCTATTTAGGAGATAACGAAAATGAGGTCTGTTTAAATTATATATATGTATGTATTTGTCTGTTACCGCTCTAGGCGTCAAAATATTTATTAAACCGTTACCAAACTCGATATATTAGCGTTTTATATAAAAAGAAAGATCAAGTTCGTTAATGGCTGAAATCGTACTGTGGGGAGGGAGGGAGGATTTTGATGGAAGAAAAGTGCATAGAGGACCAATGTTAATGCAAATTTAATTTTCGATAAATGTTGTTATATATATTTTCTATCAAGAATACTAACTGAAATATTTAGATTTTCTAGTTTTCGGCCTTCAGTAATCAGCCCCCCCCCACCCACCACTCCATTCTAATCATCTGTTTTTTAAACAGAAATAGGGAATATGTTGTGATATGTGATAATAAATGTGTTGTACTAGCACGTGGGAAATCTGCTTAGTTTACGCAGACCCTGCGTGATGGACTTTTTAAATTAAGAATTTATTAAAAATAATATTTTTAATCAGAATGAGTTTAGATTTGATTTATGAGTTATTAAAAGAATAATTTTGTTTATGGAATTGAAAAAATATTATATTCAGTATAACGCATTTAAAAAATCCAAATACATTTCCACTAAAATTTTGTTTTAATTTTTTACACTTTGGCAACAAGCCGAAATTCGTATTTCACAAGTAGACACATTTTCTGAAGAATTACGAGATATTCACGAAAATTAAACTTGAATACAAAATAATAGTAATACTATGTATCATTATGAATATAAATGAGGTCATTCTTCTAGAAAATTATAAAATAAACCCATTAATAACTATTAGGGAAATATGAGAAATGTACATAGGTTCTCAGTAACGAATAGTAGCACTTTAGATGATAGATAACACTGACATGCTAACCTGTTGCTGAAGAATCAACAGGTCTACTCAACAAGTATTCTTTGCATACTCTTTTCTTCCGGCACGCTAACGGGTCATATTCAATTCCATTCTATTTTTAGCTCTAGTGACATTGATTTATCTCATTTAGTTGATAATCCAAAACTAAAAGGAGTAGGTAAGAAATATATGTCTGTACTGTATAAAATTCGGATAGGCAAAGATATTAGTTAATTATTATTTAGTTATTTATATTCACAATATTCCAGTATTTTCAGTAAAGTCCCCAGTTTAATGAATAGAAATATGTTATTATCACTTCTCCCGACCATACATTGGCTTATGTTTACCTGGGATTTGATGCTTATACTTTTAGTAATGTAGAGTTATTCTCAGAAATGTGAATTTTTTTAAGTCTCATAAATATATAATTTAAAAGAATGATCGCTGCAGAGGTACACTCAGTTATTTCTGGAATTTATTAACTCTGTACCGTTAATATAGGTTTTACTTTGCTGAACATGCTATGTATCATTAAGAATATACAGTTCACATTCTAAACATAAAAAGAGTATTTATATTAGTGGTTATTACGTATATAAAACAGCTGCCATCGTGGAGGTTTGGGCCACTTTTGAGGAAATAAACGCTTATTCATAGATGCTTCGGAATGCAGAATTCTTTTTATGATTAAAACGATAATCTACGAGTATGATTATGTTATACATGAAAAAAGATACATGAACTGGAAGTAGATAATATAAAAATATCGTATATTTTGTAGAATTAAGTACTTAACAAATACTTTTAGTATTAACATATCCCCAGTACGCCAGACAAATGTGTAATCCTAAGCATTGAGACGGGAAAATGTAAAAATATTGTACAAAGTAAAGCCCAAAAAAAGTACCATCATCAATCAGCCTCAAATGATTTCCCAGGCGAAGCCGGGTACAATGAATTAAATTTCACATTTTTTATTTAGGTAGCCAGTCCCACCTTCTCTAGAAAGGGTGGTAACCTTTAGATAACCCGTCCCAATTAGCTATATTAGCATAAATTGGACGTAAATAAATAACAAATATATTTCGATATTTGTCAAACTTTAATGAATTACAGTGCATTTCTTTTAAATAAGCGGACATTTTTTATAGTGACAGTAATATTTCCTTATTGTATAATAAAACATTTCATATATATTTTAAAATTACAATTTGGATAGTCAGCATACATTTATATAAATAAATAATGAAGGCTATAAGCTCCTCGCCCACCGGTTCCACAAGGACAGTAATCAATATAAATTTGCGATAACTTAGTTCCATTAGAGATAAAAAGAATTGATCAAAAATAAAATGATCGCTCAGCTTTGCCGATAAGGAAACTGGCCTTAACGGTTCCCCTAAAAACGGAGCGTCTTGAATTGTTGCAGAAGGAAAAAGATAAAAAAAAAATAAATAAATAAAAATAAAAAATAAGTAAAATACCAATATCCATAACAGAATAAATGTGTTTGTTTTTTATATTTATGAGGAAAACAGTTGTACGACAAAAAAATGAAGAAGTTGATCCAGTTGTAAACCAAGATCATCTAGAAGAGGCTTGCAAATCAGGAACTTGGATAGCTGTTTATTGACTTCTCCTAATAAAAAAACAAGAAAAAAACAATGTTTTTTCCTTATCCTGGTTTTATTTTAATCGTCCTACCGCCTTATCGAACCTTTTCTTGACATAAATTCCCAACTTAATAATAATCTTATCCTTCTAACTAAAAAGACAAAATGTCTGAATTTCTCATCAAATGTCTAAAATTCTAATCAAATGTTGGTGAAGATTAGCTAACTTTCGGATAGCATTACGAAAAATGCATTTGAAAAGAGTAATTTCTTCATCTAGAGAGGTGAGGAAGGCAATAACTTCGAAATTCTTAAAAGACACGACTACCAGTCAAATATTCCACACATACCAGTCAAACTATAACATATACCCTCACCAAGTTATTACATACTTTTGGACATTACTTTTTAAGCACACGGTGACAATTGCCAAAGTTTTTTTATTGTACAAATATACCAAAAATTATTTTTTTTAAATTATTTATTAACTTCCACTTTTTTCAACTAGGGCTAATTGGGACAAGTTATCTATAGGTAACCACCCTTTTTCTATCCAGAGTAGGACTAAGGATTTTATTTAATGAATTCAGTCACTAAATAAATTGTTATTGCCCAGACAGGAATTGAACTCGCCACTCAAGGTTTATCATGCGAGATTAAAGAAATAATTTTTAATAATATTGATAATAAAGGTTAAATTATGGTCAATATTTTTTTTATCGGCTATTACTGTGTGACATCTTCAGTCTAAAAAAGTCCGTCACGCAGGTGCTGCGTTAACTAAGCAGATTTCCCACTTTCGTCACGTATTTGCATTTATTTCAAAACTTAAAAGTTCAATGAGAATAATATTTGTTATTTGTGCTTCAAATAATATACTTCATAACATAATACAATATTGTTAATATGAGATGAGTAGGAGTGGGGTTTACAAAAGACCGGAAACTAAAAAATGCAAATATCTCTGTTAATAATGAATATAGTGAAACAATGTACATAAGAACATTACATTTGCAATAAGATTGGTTCTATACCATTTTTCGACTCATAATAACGGAGATATTAAGAATTTTAGAAATTCTCCCCCTCTAAACCTCCCCTTCCATTGGTCGGATTTCAGCTGTTAACGATCTTGATCTTTCGTTTTTTATAAAACGATTATATATCAAGTTTGGTAACGGTAAGACAAAAATTGCGACCGCTAGAGCGGTAAAAGACAACTTATATACACTAGGTTTTGAACAGACCTCATTTTCGTCATCTCCTGGGAAGGATCGATGGACATTTGAAGAAAAATTTCGAAAACCCCGCCATGAGTACGATCTCAATAGCTGATTTCCTTAAAGGGAAATCTGCTAAAACATGACGAAGGAGCTGCATAAACAAATCAGATTTCTGAAGTGCAGACATGACATATACTGATCTCATCTCTATATATATTCTCTATTTCCTAATAAAAATCCGCAAATTCATTTGAAGGTAAGACATACACCAGGACTTCCTCTATGACTTACAAGAACTATTGACGGAAGACAGCTCATAAATTAACAGCATATTCTAAATCACTAACTGTTTCTTAAATATTCTCAGAGCATGCCTGAAGTAGTTTTTACAGCTATTTCTGTTATTAGTTACTTGAATTTAGTACAATGTTGTTTATAAAATTTTTATTTATACCTTTTAAATTTGTTTTTTAACTTTGTATTTTTTACTTTTTATGGGCCAGATCAACTTTAATCTGATGCCCATAAACAAATAAATAAAAATCCGAAGAGTATAAGTTGGTGGTCATTCAAATTTTACTTGATGATGTCACTACATACCGTATATGCATGTATCTCATGTAGTAAAGAACTGTTGGAAACAATATTGGGTATTTAAGCTTGGAACAAGACATTTCACGATATGTTCACTTATTATATAAGTCCGGCGAGTACCACCTCAATAGCTCATTTTCCCTCAAGGGAATCAAAGTTTATGGTTATAAATTATTGATTGCAAATTAGTCATTTCACATAGATTTAATTCACATTAAATCCAGATTGAGTACCTGGTTGGAAAATCGAACTTTCAATAAGCGGGCCAATATTAAAGATAAAAAATTCCGTAGCAGGGGCTGCGTGAACTAAGCAGATTTCCCACCTTTGCCACGTATTTGCATTTATCTAAAAAGGTAGAAGTTCGATAAGAACAATATTAGGTATTTATGCTTAAAATAATGTGTTTCATAATACAACAGCTCTTTGTTAATATGAAATGAGTAGGAGGGGGTGGGGGTTTACTGAAGGCCAAAAAAAATAAAATGCAATATCTTGGTTAGTAATCAAATAGTGAAAAAATGCACAGAACATTATTTATAGAACATTATATTTGTAACAAGTTTGATTCTATACAAATTTTCGAATCGACGATTCGTATAATAACAGAGTTAATAGAAATTTTCAAAATTCATCCCTCTTAAACCCCTACTCCCACTGGTCGAAGTGAATAACGAACTTAATCTTTCTTTTTACGTAAAACGCTTATATATCGAGTGTGGTAACGATAAGACAAAAATTGGGACCGCTAGAACGGTAACAGACAAATATATAAACAATTTTGAACGGACCTCATTTTTGCCATCTACTTGGAAGGATCGATGAACATTTGACGAAAATGTTCACAAATCGCGACATGAATTCAGCTTCAATAGCTGATTTACCTTAAGGGAAATATGCTAAAATGGACAGTCCTTCAAATTCTACAATTTCAATGCTCCCCTCCCCCCCCCCGTTCCTTAGTGCTTGAATTAAGGTGAGTAATGTGTAACTTAAATGTAAATCGTTTGAATATGAATCATTATCATTCATAAATTGCAAATTCAGCAACACGTTTAGGCTTTAAAATGAAATTGAAAAACTAAACGATTCGTGATTGAGCCTCTCACTGGCACCCTTTAGTGGGGCCATGCAATATGTGTTTCTTTCCCCATTACCCATTGGCAATTATTATAAGAAATTATCTAAATGAGTGAACTCGCTTCGAAAAGTGCATTAGTCCTGAGAGCCTTAGTTCTTCAACAAGGTCCATTTGAATAAATACGCTAATTTTCGAAGGCATTTCATATGCTTTTTATTGGTCAATTTTGTTTAATTCTATGTAATTCAGATACGAGGGTTTTTCATTTACCATTAAATAATTGTATATAATAAAATAAAACAAAAAAAAAAAGTCTATATTTTTTAAGTGCATGCATTAGAGTAGATGTGAGGGCCTTAGAATTATTTGTTTTTGTCTCGATTTCTGCTTTCTCTCTAAGCTTTTTCTTAATTTTCTCCTGAATATCATTTAACCAAAAATCTGATTTTTCTTGATAGAAATTTTGGAAAAACTCGCATGTAAAGTGTTTTCTTTACATATCCTACATCGGACATCGGAGCACAAGAGCCACTACTTCAGTTGCTTAGCGACCAAGAACAGATAGTATTAAGAGCAGCTGATATTAAATAGTACATCGCATATTGTCACTAGATCAGCTTCTCAAAGTTTTTCCATCTACAGTTATGTATATTGGTATTTTTAAAACAGATAATTAAGCCTCAATATTGATAGGTTGAGAATGTCAATAACATGTATATGACGTAAATCAGACGTTAGTCTCAATTACGTTTTTATTATTATTGGGGCTCAGGTTAGCCTTGCGAGTTAAAGCGTTGTCTTTAATTTCACACACTCCTAGAGTAGCGAGTTCGATTCCCACCTGGGCAATAGGAATGTTTTAGTGATGAAGTTATTAAATAAAATCCTTAATTCCACCCTGGCTAGAAAAAGGTGTTAACCTGTAGATAAACCATCCCAATTAGCCACAGCAGCAAAAAGTGGACGTTAATAATATTATTACAATATTATTAATTCACAATTGCTTACAGGTTTAATCACATGCGATAGAGGTTCAGCAATATATAAATATATAATATTTTTAATCTATATTTGAGTTATTTATGAAACAATTATTGTTTATATTCAATTAATAACAAGTTATTGATTTGAAAAAAAAATACTTTCTCATTTAAATGAAAACAATAATAAAAATAAAATTATTCAACACATCCATAGAAAATGAGATAAAAATAATGAATGCAGAAAAAAATATAATGATAGCTCTTATTTTTTCTTTCTTGTTCTTTTTATATTTAAATGTATACCGAAAGCGAATGAAGGAAACAAAATAAATTAACAGCAAAATGTGGAAATAAAAATACTGACAATATTACAAAATTAATAATGGTAACCGTAATATGACTACACTTACAAAATATTTATAAATTACCTTATTAGATCGTCTCCAGATGATATTTTAATACACCAAGGAACCAATTGTTATTACCTAAAGGAGCAATATTATTCATGAATTTGAACCTTAATGCGAGGTCAATTGGGCAATAGAAGTACAAATGATATATATATCGGATTGCGCGTCCATACTGCAAAGAGTCTAATCTGATTTACGTAGTGTGCATTTTATTGCAGGTGCTTACACTTTAAAGAGACCAATAACTCACTTAAATGAAAATGAAGCCTGTAGGAAGTGCAGGGGATGCTTTTAGCACTGGGATAAATAAATAACACTAGTATAAATACAAAGACTTATTTATTTATTTTAAAACTAGGAGTGAAATACATTTATTTTTAATTAATAGAAATTGTCATTATATGGGGGAGGGGGAGGATGTTTGTTTGGTCAATCAACACCGTGGTTATGCCCTTTACGAAATGTAAAATTTAGAGTTGTTGTTACTTTCTATCTGTGATTGTTTTAATATATATTACAGATATTTAATATTTATATTATATAAAATATACTACTGCTTTTAACACGTTAATACATTTATATACAGTTTTTAATTTCTTGGATAACTCAACTTAAGTATACTATTCTTGTTAGTCAACGAGAGCTATAGGGCTTACGACTAGTAGCATATATATATATATATATATATATATATATATATATATATATATATATATATATATATATTATTTTTAAGCTATATGACCTACTCACTCTGATACTCCCAAGTTCTGCAGCTCCGTACTAAAATTGTCATTATTAACATGTATTATTTACTAATATTATCCTTTAAATTAAAAACCATGATTTAAGGGATTTGAGCTGACATGAAATAGAAACCAAAACAAGCAACTTATCAAGTAGATTCTTCTAATTAAGAAGGCAACGTCGAATGTATTGAGAAGAAGGAAAGACCACTTTTAATACTTAGTCATTCAACGCTGCGTATTTGCCAAGATGACGCAAGCTTCACATTTATTTCGGTCTATGTTTTGTTTTTTTTCTTGGTCTTGAAACATATTAGAATACACTTTTATACAAAATGAAAACAACAACTGAACAGGTTTCCCCGAGTAAATATTCACACAACTCCTGTATAAGATACGTCACGCCGTGACGTCATCATACAAAAACCTGGAAGACGCTAAATAAATAATGAAACCAACTATAATATAAATCCATAAAATAATGTTCTCTCTCAAGGCGGTGGATGACATCAAGGGCCTGTTGGAGCAGACTGGGCGATGACCATCTATCTTGATTCCTGGAGAGTTCTCCAAAGGATCCAGAACACAGACTCATCCCCGCGTCTGGAGATTACATCACTAGCGAGGAAATATCGCGACAACGCACTCCATTACGCTGAACCTCCTCGCGCCATTATAAATGATAAGCTGGAAAATGGTGATAAAGTAGTTACACGGCGATAACGCGTATTTTTGGGTTCAGTTCCTCTTGGTCTATTTGTAAGAATTCCTAAAATAAATATAAAAGGAAGTCATTTTCATTGAGATACGTTTAACTGTGATAGCAGATACCGAGGAATTCACAAAAACACGTAAGCACTACGTGTTTTCTTACTAGTTATCTATAATGCCGTTAAATCTTTAAATGATTTACATATAGAAATAGAATAACATTTTTATAACCCGTATTTTTTCTATAAATTGAGTTTAATTTACTCATTTCTAGTATATGTGACATTCTCTTTTAATTGTTTTTTTTCTGTATTTATTATTTTTAATATTTTTTATGGTTCCTTTAAATCAGGTATGGGTAACCTTTGAAAAGTTGTGGCCAAACTTCAGTGTGCAAATACGTTCGCTGGTCGCTCTTAAAAGTAGTGCGTTTTAAAGTAGTGTTCATAATTTTTAACGATAGATATCAGACATGGAATTATACGAATTTCAAGAGAATTGTTCGCATATATAAGAACTGCCAAACGCACAAATCTCTCCTCATCTTCCTCATTTGGATTAAGTAGGGTAATATTTTTGATCAATTCCGTAGCATGTAATAACCCGTCCCGACTAACCTCAGAATCGCAAAGTAGAGATAAACAATTTTTTGGGGGTTTTGATACAAATACAAAATTAATCACACAATATACAGAATAAACAATTCCCCTATACAATTAATATTTTGAAGTGCAAACAACTCCATACATAAACTGGGGCTGCCTAACCCCAATAATGTCCCAAAGCATGCACCCTGAGAAGGAGTTCTGCTCGTCTACATGCCAACAAAAATAATAATGAGTCAGAATAATTGTTATCTCAATCAATAAAATTGTACTAGTCCAAAACTTTAAGATGGGGAGGGGGGTCACCAGGGCATATTTGCATGTATCTCGTATAATAAAGGTCTCTTGAATACAATTTTTGGTATTTAAACTTCCAATAATGTGATTTATTATGTAGCAGAGTATTGTTTACGTAACATGAGTAGAAGTGGAGGTTTGCTAAAAACTGAAAAATGCAAATATCTCGGTTAATATTCAAGATAGAGAATAAACGTATATGACAATATTTATAGTAAATTTAATTTGCAATAAGATTTGTTTTATACAATGTTTCGATCCGATGCATAATAACGGAGATATTTGGAATTTTCGAAAATCCCCCCCTCTAAACCCCCCCTCCCTCTGATCCGATTTCAGCCATTAACGAACTTGATCTGTCTTTTTACATAAAACGGCTAAATATCGAGTTTCGTAACGATTAAACAAAAATTGCGACCGCTAGAGCGGTAACAGACAAATATATATATATATATATATATATATATATATATATATATATATATATAGATATATATACAGTTTTGAACGGACTTCATTTTCGTCATCTACTAGGTAGGATCGATGGACATTTGTAGAAAAATTTCGAAAATTCCGTCATGAGTACAACCTCAATAGCTGATTTCCTTCAAGGGAAATCTGCTAAAATCAAAGACCACAATACATAATTAACATCAATAACAATCGCCATTAAAATATCACAAAGGACCACAAATCCCACCACACTTCCTGGTCCTGGAAAACGGTCGCCTAGTGGCTCCCCTCTTCCTGCATCAGCCAAGCCTTGACGTCCACCCAGTTGCTCAATCCTCGTTGCAAGCACGCCCCAAACTGTCCAGGAACCTCAAAGAACAAGGATGCTTATCCACTAATTTGCAGTACTGCTCATGCACAAATCCCGCAATCCGTCGGCACTCTTCTTGCACTAGGCACTTAACAACAAATAGATAACCGTTCCGATTAACATCAGTAGTGTAAAGTACACGTTAATAACCAATAGTACCCTATTGAAACAAAGTATTTAAACATTTCTCTAAAAAAAAATGACCAGATTCCTTTCGGGAGAAGATAAAATGCAAAATTGTCCGCTTTATGCTGATCAAACTCGATGATAAAGTAATATTATACAACTGTAATGCATATTGATTCCAAATGGAAATGTTCAAATAGGTTTACAAATATGAACAATAGCATTTTTATCACCGAGAGGTATCAAAATGATCGTCTGCCAACGAATTTCTATAATTCTTACTTTAATAGAGAACTACCTTAAAAGAAATTCGAAGAATTGGAAATGCGCGGAATACTGATTAAAACAAATGTATGATAATTAATTAACACATATTAGTAATAATTATGTTATACACTTATAAACCAATTTTCTCTCTTTACGGGAGTGGAAATATCATGCAGGAAGTTTCTTTTCGTTGAAGCACTCTACATCTCCAGGGAATAAGAAATAAAGCATGAAATGTACCCCCTTAGGGTGAAGTTTTGTGGAACTTTGCCATCGAGGAAGGAGAGAAAGAGTAAAGGAGAAATTAGGATCTTATCGACAATCGAATTGCTGAAGAACCTCAAGGAGGTGGCCAACAACTTAGTTATAACTTCTTTCAGCGCACAAAGTTCGTCTCTACGTAGAAGTTGGAAGTACCGAGCAAACAGAAATCTCTAATTTGAAGACCACGCTTGTTTTCAATTTTGAGGCTCTGGGGGGGGGGGGGACTTCTACTGTCGTTCTCTCCACATCCGAAGTCAAATTAAATAGAGCCACCGCTTTTAATTTGCTCAATTCCTGCTTTAATTTAATACCCAATAATATGCTTTTTCCGTGGACATTATTAACATGAAAGTCAATATACAGCAAAAAAAAAGAAGTCCATCTACTTTCAAATTGATCACTGGATTCCTTTACTAAAATTATATTCAAAATTAGATAAATTTATCAAAATTGCTCTATTGATCAAAAGTTAGATGTTCAGAAAATTTAGCAAAACTAAAAATCTCTTTGGTACAATTCTAACTTGATAATATTTCTTTCTTTATATAATTACTGCCCAATTTATATAACTATAGCTTATCGGGATGGGTTATCTAAAGGTTACCACCCTTATCTTCCTTGGGTAGGACTAGAGTTCATATTTAGTGAGTACTTCACTAAATAAACTCCCTTCACCTCGGGGAGCGTACCGAGCAGTAATATAAGAGTTCTAAGACAAAAGTAGTTCAGGTTTGCCGTGTGAGTGTTGGTCATAATCTCACTTAGTAAACCTACAATCGTGAATTCGATTCTCTCCTGGGCAATAGGAATTTATTTAGTGACGAACTCATTATATAAAATCCTTAGTCTCACCCCGTCTAGAAAAGGGTAGTATCCTGTGGATAGCCGGTCCTGATTAGCATCCACAGTATAAAATGGACGTTGATAATTAACTAATGTACTACGACTGAGACACTTGCCAAACCTGAGCTCCGCTTAAAAATCATATAAAATATGCTGTGGGCAAACAACATATGAAATATATGTACTTGTAGTTTTTCACAATATTATGTCTGTCCTAAATGTATATCGAAGAGTAATTCAGTTTTATTCCTAGTATGTCCTACTATATATTCGGATTAAAATAAGATTTGTCATTTATAATATGTTATTATTACTAGAAGAGAATATCATTTAAAATTTATATCTACTTAGCAACGCAGCCATTATAAAATGGAAAGATATAAATAATTCCATTATTAAAAGTTTAGTGCATACTTTCCCGGCCTGCAACATGTTCATTGCTCGATGACAAAAAAAAAAAAAAAACCGAAAGTATCAAATTTATATAAAAAAGTCCATTTCCACAATACTTTAAATACCTATATTCAGACTGATATTTGCAATACTAATCAAAGTTAAAATAGTTACTTAGTTAGTGTACTTTCTCAGTATATGTAGATAGGTAGACATGTAGCTAGGACGAGCCTTTTAGTTCCTTGTATACTTTCTATCTTCAGCTCAAGCTTAACTATTTAACTTTGACTAGTGATTTAAATTTCAGACTGAATATTGGCATTTAAAATTGTTGCACTATTGCATGGACGTTAATTATTAATTTGTTAGTTAATCAAGATATTTTGATATGCCACAAAGCAATGAAAAGATGGAGCACGTTGTCCCGAAATTACACTGCTTGTAATAAAAGGACTTTTTAGAGTGGAAATGTGTGTCATTTTTATATTCTTCCTTCCAAAACCCTAGCAGCTATTATATTTTTATAAAATTAAGTAACAGCCGTAGTTGGAAAAAATCCAAATCGTTTGTATAGTGTACAACACCTTAATTTACACGGTAAACCTAGAGTTTGGAGCTCGATTCCCGCCTGGACAATAGGAATTCATTTAGTAACGAATAACCAGCAACAGACTGTTATTTCTTTTATTCATATGTTCCATTCATTGTTTTTATTCAACTCCAATGTTCTATGTTTGGGTTAATTATAGCATCTTTATGTATGATGATTAAGTCATTTTGTTATGGCTGTGTGATGTCACAAGCACTCAACTATACTCTTGTGTTGAAAGCGTATTGCCGCTTCAATTAAATTGTGTAGAGTATAAGGTCATTAATTAAAAGCCTAATAAAAAAATTTCATCCTTTGGGCTTTTGGACTGAGGGAGGAGGGTATACCCAATGATATATACAAATGAATCATCTCTAACAAATACATTTTCCAAAAATCTCTTCATGAGTGTAACCTCAACAGCTGATTTTCCTTATGGAAATTCTAGTAATATTATATTTTATGTTTAAACCCTATTCAATTGGTCACCACCTGAGGATTCCCCGATCACGAGTGACGATAAATCGTCACCTGAAGTTTTCCTCCATGAGCATTCCTCACTCGTGGAGGGATTGGAATTCAGACGGGATCAGCTGTGGAGTTTCCGTTCTGCTAGAATCCGGTGATTCATGCAGCCCCGCGACCTTCAAACATTACCCGCCAGACATCTCCACTCATCACTCCACAAGCCCAGAAATACTAACAACGATTTATATTGTGAACAATAAAAAATGTAGGTTTTTCTCAAATAGCTGCTGTGTGCCTTTTCGCCAAGTTCAACATAAATCCGAAAGAAAAAAAACCCTTCACGCTGGGGCCTGCCTTTACTAAGCAGATTTCACAGGTGCGGCACAGTGCAGTACACGAATTGATCTCAAATTGAGATTGATTCTATACAATTTTTCGATAAAACTTGCATTAATGAAGATTTTAGAATTTTCGAAACCCCCCCTCCCACTTATCCGATTTCTCTCATTAACGAACTTGGCCTTTCTTTTTACATGAAATGATTAAATATCGAGTTTGGTAACGATACAACAAGCATTGCGACCGCCAGAGCGATCACAGACATTATACAGTGTACCACACACACACACACACACACACACACACACACACACATATATATATATATATATATATATATATATATATATATAAAATGTTCGACCTCTCGATAAGATCGATGGGCATTTGAGAAACTTTTTTGAGAATCGCGTCATGATTACGACCACAATAGCTGATTTCCCTGAAGGGAAAACTCCTAAAAGACTAAATATACTGAGAAATTGTCATTTGTTGTAGCAGACGAATTAAGTAATGCACTGTAATCTTCGGTCTCCGTCATTGGAGTTCGCCAGAGCCGTATCTTCCAATGATGATTCAGTTATATTTTTATTTAATGAATCGGAGCCTTCCGATTTTCCGACCAACCTGCGTAATGTACTGCTATTTCAGATTCATTCGAATAGAACTCAATAAACTGCAGTTTGTGCCATATTTCAACGCAATGGAAAAGTGCAACACCTAGAGCTGCATTAATTAAGTAGAATAGTCATGACGATCTCAGCTCTCCATCTATTCTCTGTTTCCCCAGTAACAACAACCATATGTAAACAGTTATCCAAATGCCAGCTAGATAGCTGAAGTTTAGTGACTCAGTTGCACAAAGTGAAAAACGCTCGAGTAGATATGGCTGTTTATCTTGAGTGACCAAAAACATGCGAATATCTTGTTTAAAATTCGAGATCGAAGGTTGTAATACGCAATTTCTTGACCCGAATGACTAAAATATTATGCATTTTTTCGTTTTCTCTCCACTCAAAAATCCTCCTCACCCAAGGCCAACTTATATATTGTTTATGTGTGTGTGTATATATATATATATATATATATATATATATATATACGTTTGAACAGTCCTCATTTTCGTCCTCTTCTAGGTAGGATCGATGGACATATGAAGAAAATATTGCGAAAATCCTGTTATGGGTATAAACTCAATAGCTGACTTCTCATAAAGGAATCTGCTAAAACAACAAGTCTTATTGATGTATTTATTTTTTAAGCCTCTTCAGATGAAGGACCTAGTACAGAAAAATGACATACATGTTAAAGATAAGACACTCTTGATTTATCGGTATCTCTGGGCTCTCACAAAATTGAAAAGTGATATGTGATTTTTTTCTGGCACCTTATGATCTCTGCCGGTAATCATAAAAAAGAAAAATCCTTGATTTTTCCTCCACAGCACACCTCCCACATCTAATTGACTTTCAAAATTCGAATTATGAAATATTTACTGAAAAAGTCACATTTCAATTTAAAAAATATATATATATATATAAATTCATGCAACAGATTAATTCTCAAATAAAATTCAAAATGCAGTAATGACAACACTTCCATATAATAAATAAGCCTACTTCACCCCACGGAAGGGTATTAAAAATATTAACAAATGAAGACAGTCATTTAATGTTATGCAATTCACTCTTGTGATTCACAGTAGTTATGCCCCATTTTTGAATGCAGACCTTAAACAATGATTAAAAATGAATAATTAAATACCCAAAGTAATAAAAAAACAAAAATCTACAGTACAAAATATGAATCTATTAGAAAAACTTTAGAAAATGAGAGGGAGCGTTTCTAAGCATGAGGTCGTGGACACAAATATCAGGTCTCAATGAGCTTTTCAAGATTTGGAAAGTTGGAAAATGCAATTGCTTTATCTTAAAGTTTTACTTTTACTGTTGAGAGGCATATGCAATCACTTATTTCCTCGCTTTCAACATTCGCCTCCACGAAATGTCAGGCTGAATCAGTTTCAACAGTTCCGTGGCATAGCGATCTGTGACGATCCAGGGTAGACGAAAAACCAGATAACTCTGAAAACAATTTCTCTCTGTTTTTTCGCTCTCAAACTTCATAAAGTTTGTAATAACCCTCTATTATTGCTCAAAGAATACCTCTTTATTCATCTTGTTATTAAAACATATTGGGGGCTCAGGTTAGCCAAGTGAGTTAAAGCGTTGGCCTTAATCTCACATGGTTAACCTAGAATGGCGAGTTCGATTCCCGCCTTAGCAAAGGAAACTATTTAGTGACGAAATTCATTAAATAACATCCTAAGTCCCACCCTGGCTAGAAAAGGGTGGTAACCTGTAGATAACCTGTTCCAATGAGCCTGAGTTGCAAAAAGTGGACGTTAATAAATAATAATAATAAAAAATATTGATACAGTCCCATTAAAAGAAAATTAATGCTCATCGACTTGCCACTTGATTACCGTGGATTGGTTTTCAAACTGAGGTTAGCATTAAGGCTGTCATGCCATTTTTTCGTCATATCTCTTTTAGCAGATTTCCCTTAAGGGAAATCAGCTATTGAGGTTGTACTCATGACGGAATTTTCGAATTTTTTCTTCAAATGTCCATCGATCCTATCTAGATGACGAAAATGAGGTCCGTTCAAATATATATATATATATATATATATATATATATATATATATATATATATATATATATATATCTATCTATCTATCTATCTATATACTTGTCTGTTACCGCTCTAGCAGTCGCAATTTTTGTTTAATCGTTACCAAACTCGATATTTACTCGTTTTATGTAAAAAGAATGATCAAGTTCGTTAACGGCTGAAATAGGACCAAGGGGAGGGGGGTTTTGAGGGGGAGAATTTTGAAAAATCGAATCTCCGTTACTATAAGTCGGATCGAAAAAGTTTATAGAATGAATCTTATTGTCAATTAAATGTACTGTAAATGTTGTTATATACATTTATTCTCTATCTTGATTATTAACCGAGATATTTGCATTTTTATTAAATCTGGGCGGCTAACGGACGAGTGAGTTTCCCGCCAAAAGCTAGTGACTGTTGGGTTCTCGTATGAAGATTTCTCTATTGTAAAACATCACGTGGGAAATCTGCTTAGTTTACGCAGCCCCTGCGTGACGGACTTTTTATTACACATTCATTTTCAATGGTCTAGTAAAGTAATGAAAATAACACCTCTTCACAATCATTAATGTGGTTAAATGAATAACGTACAACACTACTGTCTTAGAGTTCTTAATGTTCGATATCGTTATTGTACACTACATTTTATTCAGCTTTACGATTACTGAACTTCGAAGTTGGGTATTGGCTTGTAGCAAAAAGAAAATACAGCAGTAAGGCACTTTATTAGATACATTGACCCTTTATAAATGTATTACCATTATAATAACCACTTCCCAACATGTTTAGCTTAATAATGTTCTTTAACTGGCAAAATTAATGACTTCTAGTCCGACTGATTTTCATGTCTATGTCATAAAGTTAAATTTCAAAAGCCTACCATTCTACTATGTACGGATATACTATTTAACTCCATATATTCAAAGTATACTGAAATGAGTTATAATTAGGGCTAATATACTTGAATTGTTGGTAGCCATTTATACTGTTGAACCATGTGTAGTTACTTTGTAATAGCTTCGTTGGTTCCTCTAGAGGGTTGCAATAATATCCCCTATGCACATTCGTCTTCCCTAGGCTACCTAATTAAATTTCATTAAATATGGCAATATTTTTAAAATAGGTTAAGGGATTGTTAATTCATTGACAAGCAAAATTCCAAAGTTGCACGCCTATTTATTTTCATACTAGGACAGTAAAATGTTAGTGTTTAATAGGTTGACCAGTGATTGATTCTTCAAAATGGTGGGAGACTGCTGTGTATGATCTGACTGCGTTAAATTAAACATTTAACAAGAGACAAAGTCTCAACAGCCTGTGGAGTAACACAAAGTGTTGATGGAAAGTAGAGTTGCCATATTGACACATCGCCTGTGGTGTTATGATGGTATTACATGCACAAGCTTGCTTCTTCAGTATTCAACTAGCTACCTAATTGCCTCACGATTCTGAGTAGGGAGAAACGGATAGAAATCGAGCCTCAAAGTCCAATTACCTAACAGCTAATTGAAAATCATAGAGAGATTCCAGAGTTCGGAATATTTAGCATTGTTTTCCAGAGCATTAAGGAAATTTGAGTCTTACAGTTTGCATTAAATGAAAATTACATATGTAGGAGTCGAAGTTAATTCAAGGTTGAAAAGAAGAGATACAAAAACTTAATAATAAGCTCATTTATTAACATCCACTTTTTCCTACTGTTAAACTATGTTGTACTAGACACGACGGGCTATCTACAAATTGCCACCCTTTTAGCAGATTGCCCTTAAGGGAAATCAGGTATTGAGGTCGTATTCATGACGGAATTTTCGAAATTCTTTTTCAAATGTCCATCGATCCTATCTAGTAGATGACGAAAATGAGGTCCGTTCAAAACTGTATATATATTTGTCTGTTACCGCTCTAGCGTTCGCAATTTTTGTTTGATCGTTACCAAACTCGATATTTAGTCGTTAAATGTAAAAAGAAAGTTCAAGTTCGTTAACGGCTGAAATCGGACCAGTGGAAGGGGGGGTTTAGAGGGCAGGATTTTCGAAAATTCGAAATATTTCCGTTACTATACGTCGGATTAAAACATTGTATAGAACCAATCTTATTGCAAATTAAATTTCCAATTTCCTATAAATATTGTTCTATACATTTAATCTCTATCTTAATTATTAACCAAGATATTTGCATTTTTATTAAGTGTAACGGACGAGTGAGTTTCCCGCCAAAAGCTAGTAATTGTTGGGCTCTCGTATGAACATTTCTCTATTGTATAACTTCACTTGGGAAATCTGCTGAGTTTACGCAGCACCTGCGTGACGGAATTTTAATAAAATTGTGAGGAGCCTCAAAAAAAAGTGTTTTTGATTAACCTTATGATAATTCTTTGCTGGATACTGTATTAATAAGTGCCTAAATACACCCGAGATCAAAGGTTTTTATATGATATACATTATTTATTAAATCTAAGTAAGAAGCAATCTGTAATTAGATTTAATAAATATATCATGTAGGTAGGCACTTATTAATGCAGTATCTAGCAAAGAATTATCCTAGGGTTTTGTTAAATTAATATTTTTATTTTTTTAAAATTAACTTAATTTGTTTTTTGAAGTGGAATGTAAGGCACGAAGCATGTAGTGCAGTATGAATAGAGTTTTCGCAAAAAATGTTTTTATTTGGAGACCCCTAACCATGAAAGTAAGAAGAACATGTAGAAATATTGGGTCCAGAATAAGAAATATATATATATATATATATATATATATATATATATATATATATATACCATATATGGTTTCTTAGACTTTCTCACTTGGCTGAATTGTCTTCTTCTGCACACCGGCTATCTACTCCACGTCATGACGTTTGACGGTCTTCTCGACATACTTCATGGTGCCAATTTTTGGTAGATATATGCCAACTTTCTTCTGTGTGTACATCGCCTTCCGGCACGGGGCCGGCCCTCCCCAGTGGCAGCAGTAAGCCCCCGCTGTGTAGCTGCTGGGTAGTGGAACCGTAGGAACAGTAGGTCCTTAGTCGGCTTCGCTGTTCCGGGCAGGGGATCACTCCTGCCTTAATGGGGTAAGTTCTAGCGGCTTACTCAATGTGAACTAAGGGCTGGGTGGAGTCCGGAGTGGAAGCTTGCCTTCACTGCCGGTCATAGACGTAGTGGTCGTGTGTTCAAAGCACGGGGTCATACAGGCCAGGTAAACTGGTACATGTGTTCTTCGTGTGGGAGCTGGGTAGTAGGAGACTGTCCCTTCCATAGGATCGCTTCTGACCATTGTAGCGAATCCTCAGTCACCATGAAGCGTTGGATAGGTGTAGGTTGGATTAAGGCCTCACGGCTAGGTGCCTCCTACATTGTAGCCACACTTTGAAATGGGTACTCAATGTGTATACATCGCCACTATTGTTGTACTGTCCGGATTGGTCGCAGCCCTCCCTTACCATTTGTGTGTGTGTGTGTGTGTGTGTGTGTGAATATATATATATATATATATATATATATATATATATATATGGTAAAGAAGATTCTTAAATTTAACCACTTATATTTATAAAACTTCGAACAGTCCTCGTATGTGAATTTCACCATGGTCAGGACCAATAGACATTTGAATAAATTGTTCAAAAATCATCTGTTGAGTACAACCTCATGAGATGGCTGATTTCCCATAAGGATAATCTCCTATCTTTTTATCAGACATTATTATTTTGGCAGCACACGACTAAAAGTTGCGAGTTTATATAGGACAAGAATGTATAATGGGATATACGTTCTTCAGATCTGATGCTCCTGAACTTTATTCTTCTAGGAATATTGCTTGGCGAAATGTCAAAAGTTAAGACATTACCGGCAGTGTCGACATTGGACGTTGATTCTGATAGCAGCTGAGGATAAACTGTAAGCAATTCAGGCCCCGGTCGTCACTGATGTGGTTTCACCCACATTGATGAGCCCAACTTGCAGGCTAATGCTCAACCTGACCTTAAACATTGTAACTGTATATATTGGCAAATATGTAGCGGAAGAGCAAGCTGAAACTTGTTTTTTACAAAAACGGAATTTTTGGAGGATATTTGAAAAGATGTATATTTAAAATAGAAAGGCATGTTAGCTCAGAAAAATAATAGTAATGTTATTAATATATTTTATTCAGCTTAAAGACATACAATTACTAGTCTCAGCTGACAAAGTTATTCTGTATATTAGTGTTTTCCTGAATGCTCGGGTCGTGAAATAGAACATTCATTATTATTTTAATAGACACAACATGTTTTATATTTCAAAAATAAAAGTCCGTCACGCAGGGGCTGCGTTAACTTAATAGATTTCCTACGTGCGTCGCGTATTTGCATTTTCCCGAAAATGTAAAAGTACAATTCGTACAATAAATTGGGTATTTAGGCTTAAAATAATGTGGTTCATTATATAACCGCCTATTGTTAATATGAGTCGGGTTTACTGAATGCCGGAAACTAATAAATCCAAATATCTCGGTTAATAATCAAAATAGTGGGGAAAAACGTACATATCAACACTTATAGAAGATTACATTTCACTACGATTGGTTTTATACAATTTTTCGATCTCTGGAATACGCTGGATGGTAGAGGAACCAATTGATAAGGACCAATAAGAAGGCCAAGTCCTCTACTGTTTTTAATATCGATACACGATCAGTCGCCCGGCGGTCGTGGTCCAGGCAACGCAGATTTAATCAGCAGGCACTGAGGATGGAGCGTTGACTCCGAAAGTGCACTCTTCATTATATTAAAAAACAGTAGAGGACTTGGCCTTCTTATTGATCCTTATCAATTCTTCGATCCGTCGCATAATAACGGAGATATTTCGAATGTTCGAAATTCACCCCTTTAAACCCACCTCTCCCACTGGTTCGATTTTAAACAAAAACGAATTTCCCCTTTAGTTTTACATGAAATGCTTAAATATCGAGTTGTATATATATATATATATATATATATATATATATATATATATATATATAATTTTGAACGGACATCCATTTTGTCATTTACTAGGTAGGATTGATGAACATTTGATTGAAATTTTCGAAAATCGCGTCATGAGTCCCTTAAAGGAAATCTGCTAAAATGCGGCAGAGATAGTTGGATGACATGAGCATTGCTACCAACCTCAGTGAAGGGAGTTTATTCGAGTGTTACATTAAAATTATGTTTGTACATATTTAATATTTTGGTGAATTCAAGGAACATTTTCTGGAATGCTGATATCAAGGGGAAGATATCTTGATCTCTATCCCATAAAAGCTAATTATTCCGGGCTAATAAGAATAATCTTCACTAATCACAATAACGTGATCGTATTTCCCGTTCTCCGGCAGTTCCGCCCTGCAGCATTTGGTCAAATAACTACTCAAGCCGAGATCTAATTGCAATTCTAAACGGAGATTACATTGACTTGTATAAATATCTGGAGTGGGATCGCAGACTCCTTTACTTTGAGTTTAATTTATAAGTCCAATCGTAGTTCTTATTTATTTACTCATTATCTTATGTATCGGAAACATAACTAATGGCTATTACTTTTTATTCAATATTAATATTATTAAATATCATTACGAATTTTTATTATAATCTTATTTTATGTGATTATACAGAAGAATATTTATTATCTAAATTATTTTATACCATTTGTGCTATACCATATAGCAAGCACTCTGTAAATTATTATTATATAAGTAATATATTTTGCTTAATTACTTACTTAATTACTATTGACTTTTACATAACCATAGTGTACTATTCATCGTCTCCAAGGTCAGGGATCAATAAAAATCAATTTTAGCTCAAGAGGTTTTTATCCATAACTTTAGAGGCTTCTACAAAATTCGTGACGCAAACGCTGTGTAAAGTAAAACTTACTGGTATGACACACTACTGATCTTCGTCTCACCAAATATTCTCTACTTCTAAATAACTGTCCGAATAGTTATTTATAAGTGGCTCATTTTTGCACATATCGTGGTACAAATGTTGCTGCAAAAGAACCAGGAACTTCTGACTTAGGGACTGTTTTTATCTCAAGGCTACCATTTCCAATGGCTAGAGTTAATTTAAAAACCTCGCTCTTGTGGTATGTGTTATGGCAAATCGGGCGAAAGAGAAGAAAAAAGTGTACTAGGAAAAAGAAATTATCGTGAAATAAGTTTTTTCTCTCTGAAAATTTTCAAGTGGATAGTGAAAGAATAAAAGCCCTTCGTCCAGGGACTATTGGCACTTTTTTACACACCAATATAGGTGTGTTGATTTTAAAACTCTTGAATAGGCACAAAATCACAATATTTAAAAATATTTATGAAAAAAGAAACTCAGATTATAATTATAAACCACTCGTTCAAAAACCTGAATAAACTGCCATCATTTCTTCCAATAATATAATGTCAAAACATGTGGCGAAAACACTTTCACAATGACGTTGCAATTTATTACTTAGATTTTTCATTAATACGTTAGGCAGTAATTTTTGAAATGATCCGTTTTATTTTAACTGATATTTTTTTTACAGAATAGACATAGTTTATTTAATTTTTCCAAGATAACTCAAATAATCCTTATTATTTAAAGGTCACTCATCCATGGGTTTCAAGAAGACACATGTTCTAGAAAATGAGCAAAATCATGAATTTCTGCATTGCCAATAATTAAAAAATATATTACCACTTACCATAAAACGAGCGCAGAATAATATGAAAAACATCTTGGTGTGTAAGTTCCATTCGAATCATACTACTCTCGTGTCATGAAACACCCAAAGGAGATTGGATTTTTATTACAATATAACATGAAGGGCTCATCATATGGTAAAGAATGCTGAAAGCGCATATAACGTAGCAGATAGTCTTACTACGACAAAAACCATTATGTACTCCTTTGCTCAATAATTTGGGTAAGCTTGCAATAATTACGAACCATTTGAGACATTCTTACGATTGGTAACTACGATTGGTTCGTCTGAAATAAAGGAAGAATTGTTTACTGCAATAATTCCAAAGTCCAAAAGGAGGACAACGATGCGCCTATACTTCGAATAATTATCAATTTTGCAGGAGGAAAAGAAACTGTCGGCATTTTCAACCATTAAGTGCGGTCAGCTTCTAGCATCCTCCTTCAAACCTAGAACCATTCGTTTTTCAGGTCATGTCTCGGGAAATCCAGCTACCACTGCTTAGGCCTACATCTTTCTAACGTTCATTCTACATTACATTTCGAAATTATTTAGACAGTTTTCTTCAACGTGCTCTAATTACCGAAGTCTTCTAAACTTAATAGAGCATTTGATGTCCAAAACTCATTAGTTGGAAGTTTCTTACAATAGTTTATTTCTGTAGTCGTTTCACTGCTCTAAATAGCTTCTTCAGGACCATTCACTACAAACGTCCCTTACAGTTGATTTGAGCGGAACACCCAGTCACACCCATTCTTATCCAACATTCTCCTCCCCCCAAAAAATAAAAACTAATTTTCCAGTAATTGTATGCGAGGCCTTTGGTTACTCTTGTACTGTACGAATAACTCCACGAACAGAGTCAGAAGCTTATTTTTTCCATTTTCTTCACATTAATATCCACACTAGAAACATTAAGTTCAAATATCTTTGTAAAAGTAGACACATCGAAAGACGTAGCATTACTATTCTTTTTACAATACGTTGCTTCACCTGTTCACTCCAATTACTGAAAGCTTAACTCTGAAGAAATATCCAAGTTCTACCTTTAGCCATGATTCTTGTCAAAATTTGAAATTTAGTAACACAGATTTATAAATGAGATCAAAGCCGAACTTCACATCTCCAAATAGCAAGTTGTTTATTGTTGCAGACTAATTTCAAAGTGACACTCTGCTCCAATTACTTGACAGATTTACTTAAGTAAACAGTGTAAACAAGTATCAATAATAAGAGCTCTGAAGATAAGCCATTGCCTCCAAATTACTTTGTAATAATAAAAATATACCCCTGTGTGGAGTCCCCATTTACTATGTTCACCTTATTTGCAAATCCAACTATAAAAGATGGCATACTTTCAGTCGCTGCAGGTAATTTGCCAAGGGAGATCGCCCAATGTATTCTCAATATTTTTTAGATTAATTAAACGCAATATTAGTTAATTGCTGATATGTTTCCTCATAAATTATCTCTAAAAATCGTTTTTTTTTTTTTTTTTAAACCACCGTAAATATCCGAACTGCAGCCTTTCCCTTTCTTTGAGGACTTTTAATTTCACCATTTGCTAGAAGAGGTTCGTGCCTTCGATTTGTAACAACTGAGAATAATAGACTAAAAATATAATTTTATCGTTTCAAAGCAATTGCAAGAAGTCCTATCTCCTGCAGATTAACAAATTGTAACAAAATTTATAATATTATATAAATAACATATTACAGTTTATATTCAATCTAAACATTTAAAGTTTCAAATTAAATATAAAAAGTATATATTTTAAAAAGTGAAAAAATTCTTCACAGAATAAATAAACTCTAAAACAACAAAATAAAATGAATACAGTACTTGTTACGGCAATATCAAAGCGGCAATTGCAAAAAAGATGCAAAAAATATTAATTTAAAAGCGTGCCACCGCCTGAAATTGTATTCTGTCTTTCAGACTATGTTATTCTAAAGTTTTAATCAATCCATTTTAATCATGCTATACGAGTAGATACCATTGAACTGAGTAAATAGTAACAACTAATCTCGATTTCGATTACTAAAACTATAGACTTAATTAAATAACTCCAACAAAAAAAAAAACAAATATAATAATAATGTAGTTCTTTATTTCAAGATCACAGTACACTACAAATTTTGAGGTGGATAAAAAATCAACCTCTTTCTTTGCACAACTTTTATTTCACTTTTTACCAAGCACATGATAGGCAACATCCAGGTATGGTTGAAGAAGGGATGCTAAGCGCCCAGGTCTACAATGGAATGCAGTGTCTAGAAAATGAAGAGAAAAAAATACTTTACTTGCTATAGGATCAAATTTGTGGAAATTTCTTTATTTATGAACAGAATTCGTTTGCCCAACCAAGTACCAATATTTTATTGGTACTTGGAGTCCTTACCTCAGTTCAAAGATGTTTTACCTCCAAATCATATGGATTACTTTGAGAGCGAAGACGCCATTGCTGTCAGCCTTCAAGCAACTCACGAAATGCTTTAAAGGAAGCAATAAGATTCTAGCGAGGCCTTATCTCATTGAAGATAGTAGGCCTTCTTGGAATCTGACTAGCTCCTCTGTACTTTTCCCCTCCATCATATTTATGCGGCCTCTTCCCGCTCAGTCAGCCACCTTTTTAGTACTTCCTCTGAGGTAAGCGTTCCGCGATGGCCGGAGTTAATATGATGAAACTGATAAATACGATAGCAGACATGATACATGGTTCTGGACATTGGGTATTCCCCTTGTTTTAACTGCCCATTAATAGCTTCATCTTGGCATTGTGTTTCAGAAGCAAAATAAACATTAAAAAAAAATCTGATTTTCTGTGGCAGGCTGATAGTGCACAAACCAATCAGTTAAGCAATATACGTTGCCATTAAATTCTATATCACACCGTTTTTTTTGCAAATTATGAAACAATGCTTTATCAAATGAAAGCATTCATACATATTTCTCGATATATAAATTGCTATCCTCATGTAAAGTCTTGTCAGGTTGAAAATCTTAATATAATATTTTTTTTTTAAATTTATTAACACTGAAGAGTCACAGCTAATTGGGACGCTTTATTTACAGGTTACCAATTTTTTTCTAGCCAGATTGGAATTACGAATTTCTGAATAAATTCCTGTTGCTTACTCGGAAATTGAACCCTCATGTTAGGTTAATATTTTAAGTTCAACTCCATAACTCACAAGGCTAATCTGGACTGAGAATATAAAATATTAGTACTCTTTCAAAACTTTTTGAGCAGCATTAACCACTTACAAACATAGACCACTTTATCTTGAAGGGTCCTTCCCCCTGCCCTGGTGCAGTCATCAGCGAAGTAACTCTGAAGAAGGAAGCACGAGCTTTTGGAAGTGATTACTGGTGCTGTATAGGAGGAAAGCTTATTTTCTTCTTTATTGCAGTATCTGTTATCCTTCGTTTAGTTACTCCCCATCTAAGTGTTACATAAAATGCGGTGGCAGACTGTAAGTGTGAAAACTGTAAACAAGACCCAACAATATGTAGCTTCATCTGGAAAATTTTAAATCCGCCGAAGGAATCAAATCTAATGTCAAGCCACTTGATTGAAGACTATTTTGGTTCCTTGTACTAAGTAAAGGAATTATTCAAAGCACAAAACAAATCGGTTTAAGGTTTATTTATTTATTATATAGTAAATAATCTATTGGGAGAGTTATTTGTGCCTAGGTGGTCGAGATTTTATTTTCATTTCCCTTCTTGTTGTTCAATAGTCCCTTTCTTCAAGATAAACCATCCACTTCTCAGCCCTCCATCATGCTCGCCTATGTTGCATCTCTCCTAGTTTTCTTTATCCCCAATTCTGTGACAAATAACAAAAAACACAGCAGTATTTGGTTATAATCAATTTGAACGATATTGCCCATTAACTAATTTCGGTATGACGTAGCTTAGCTCCAGAAACAATATCTTTATAACATTGAATTTTACATTTAGCACTGTTCTAGGATGAGTTGTATATTCCCTTATTGATCGAATCCGCTAAGTGAGAGAGATGCGTTTAAAGAAAAATAAAAAAAATAATTGCAACTTTTTCTGTACGAATTTGAGGAACGAAACTCATATAAGCATGAGAACATTTTTGTTTACCACGAAACGATCTATGAATTATGTTCTGTGATATTTTTTGACCCGGGGCGTTGGATTGGGCGGAGCTATCGTATATGACTTTCAAACGAAATAATTTAAATCGAAGCGCGATAAATTCATGTTGTGCCAACATCGAATTTTTGTAAAATATGAATCAGTCGTACATACATTTGTATGTTAGAAAGTCTAATTCTTTATACATGTTGGATAAAAGATTTTATAAATATTTGGACCCAGAGAATTTGCCTTCGTCGTTCGTGAACCATGTTCATGTAAATTAGAATACTTTTTCTCCCCTAAAATAATTGCCTCTGATATTAATTAATATTAAAATATTTATTATTACTTATATAAATTATTATTCCAAAATAATTTCACAAAATTAAACTCAAATAGCAAACTGTTTTTTATATGAATTAATAAAAAAGTCCTCTTTACTTTCCTATTTACAGATTAAAGATCATTGTAGGCTATTACTGTTATTAAACACAGTCAAATTCTATTTACTATACATATATGCATTAGGGGCCATGTTTAGCCATGTGAGTCAAAGCATTGGTCTTAATATAGTTTGGAAAACGAGTGTTCGAAACTCATCTAGGAATAGGAATTTATTCAGTGACGAACCAATTAAATAAAATCCTTAGTCCCACCCTGTCTAGAAAAAGGTGGTAACCTTTAGATAAACCGGCTCAATGAGCCTTAGTAGCACAAAGAGGCCATTCATAAATATTAGTAAAAATGACATCCGCATTAATTTATGTCGGTGTTAATGAACTACACAATAACGCATAAACATCAAAGCTACTTTGTCTAGTAAAGAACTGAAGGTGGAAATCTGATGTAGGTCGTTCCGATTAGCCGCAATAGCATAAAGTGGGAGTTAATAATAACTCGAAATCTGTTGAAATAATTTTGCCTTATTTAATAATTTATATGCGCATTACTAAGAGGGAAGTTCAATGTTATAACCAATATAAATAGTTTATCACATTCCTCCTGGAATAATTCATATTAACAGAACAACAATTCCGTATAACATTTCAAACTTTAGAATGGGTACAGGATGTGGCAGGTTATTAAAATTTCACATTTGAATAAATCCCCATTACTACTGACTCCCTACATCGAATAGCCTGATATGTGTGAATAACAGATGTTGATGTTCTATATTTTATAATGGTTGAACGTGAAACCCTTTCTCCTATTCTTTTTTTAAAGCACTAATTTCCAACTAATCTGTATACAGATGTTATTTATTTATGGAGAGCCGAGTATTATAAAAACTATAGATAATCGTACCTGATCGAAATATATATATATATATATATATATCGAAATATATATATATATATATATATATATATATATATATATGTGTGTGTGTGTGTGTGTGTGTGTGTATATATATAACGACCCCAACATGATCATATGTAACATCAAAAATGTCAAATTAAAGAAAAAAACATATTATAGTAGAAATAGTGTCAAATGAAAATTTGACTCAAAGCTTAAAAATATAATGCGGTCATTGAAATTACCTTAAGTTCCTTTCTTCCGTGGTTCGCTCTGGCTTTATATTGTAAAAGTGTTTTAGTTATGAATAACCAATGTCCAATAAGAACTCCAACACGTCTTTTCATTATTAAATTCAAATTTTAAATAATATTAGAATGAAGAATTAAGCCTGGTAATAAATTTATATTTCCAAAATCCTGACCGCATACAGGTTCGTTGGAATCAATGATTAGGTGAATTATTAATTTAATCTTAAATCACTTTAATGTTTGATCCATAACATGTTTACGTCTACATGTAAGAACATTACTTTTTTTTTATTTGTTAACACTTCACTAAATCATTGAACCGTATAAAGAGATTGTGAAACAATAAATCTTTATTCAGCATTACTTTTTATTATTTTCATTCATGGAAATTGTATAAACATTTAACAAAATCAACATAAACATCAGTAACTTAATTTGAACCCCAAACATTGTTTAATATGGCAATAAATAGTTTATAAATGATAACTTTTATTTTAACTATACATTTTATTACAGATAGACGTTTTATGGCAATTGGTCACCTGCGGATTTTATACAATTCAAAAAGACAGGTTTACCAAATTTAGGAATCTGGTACATTTTAAATGTTTTCTCCGTGAACTTCGATGGTCCATGCTATTATTATTGTTATTTTCTGACACTGACCGTTTAATGACATTTTCTCTTCCAACGTTTTGGTAGATGTACTTCCAGTTATTTAAGGTTATTTGAACGTAGAATGATGGCCTGTTGTCCCATCCGATGTGTTTATAATTGTCTCGTTCGTTTCCTGGAGTGGAGTCACCTAATCTACGAGCCCGGACTACATTCGAATTTGAGATCTGTATTTATAAGTTTTGTGGGGTTCCCCAGGATCAATTACCAATATTTAATGGATGATAAGTGTCTACAATTTGCTATGTTGATAGCACCTTAAAAAAGAAAAAAAAATATTAGGACATTTCGAAATTTCAAAAGCTTCCTCTAACAATTCTTTCTTGATAGCTTGTTACTCTTGGAGTCATATTTTATCCGGTGATTCCAATTGAGAATGTGTTCTGCCACAGCTTATTTCATTTATTCTTTTACAGTCTTCAGTTTTTTGTGGGTCACACGTTCTCTTGTACAAAGTAAAACCATATACATTCACCATTTCTTCGTGACGACATTTAATACTACGCCCAGAAACCTCAAAAAAATAATTAAATTGATCCTTAGACCATCAAAATTGGAAGGAAACACGACAATATACTATTATCACTTTTTAGTTATGTGAGGATAAATTAAAATTAATTATTCACAAATTTTATTTAGAAACAAAATATGCTATTTTTATTTAGGGTATTTATTCTTTGGTGAGATTATCTACACACAACGAAAACTAAAAAGAACTTTTTATTACCTAGTTTAGGGAATTTTCCAAAACGAATTTGAAAATTGTTGCACTAACCCCTCAGCATTGAAGCATCTCGACCATAGATAATATTATATTACATTAAAATTTCAAATAGTTAGTCCTTTGTATGAATTTTGTCTAATAACGTTAGTCATCCACTGCAAACATCTTTGAAATTTAAGGACAATTGATATGGTTCTTTAGTTTATGTACATTTGCAAGTATTGCAATTAAATACTATTTTACGTACTTTCTACTTTGAACACGTTTAATGAGTATCCTCAGCTTCATCCAACTCCATATAAATGTGATACTCTCCTAATACTTCTGCTTGATAATAGCGATAATACACGAGTTTTACAATGAAGAACTAGCGTCATAACAGTGTAATCGGTAAAATAGAAATGCATAAGGCAAATTAAAATGATGTTAAATTAAATATACAAAAATTATAACTTTCAAGGATGAGAAAACAAAAACATAAGCCTGTCACTACTAAGAAGTTATCCAATTTAAACACATAAAGTCCTTTTTAGCAATTTTCAGCAAGTCTTAGCTCGAGTTCAATGTTCTGCAAGTTCGATGAAATTGACTAGACGTGGCCAGGAATGTTGCACAATCGGAAGGTCAATATCAATAATCTTGGGATTAATCTTGGTATTCTCCTCACCAATAGAATAACAATCAATAAGTTATCTAGAAAAGTAGTGAAGCATCATAAAATTATTTATTAGTATGTTGCTAATATTTTAAATTACATTTAAACAGATAAACTTAAAGAAAAAAATATTTTATAAGTTCTCGTTGTAATTTCGCTCACTTTAAATTAAATCACTGAGCTTCTTTTAGTTCAAACAGCCATATACAATGCTTCCTGAAACAAACTTAAAATTCATTAATATGATATATAGAGATTCAAATAGCACAACACATGTCAGGGGGGAAAATGGAAGAATCACTGAAAATCACATTTATTATTGATGCCAATCATGTAATTAAGGTGTAGGCTTCTGACCTGGGAACTAGACTTCCGGGATAGTTAGGAACTCACAGATTGTAAACCATGGCTAGACAAAGCAGGTAACCTTATTTTCATAATCTTATTTACATTTTTAATATGTATATACATTATTATTTATAAAATTGTTATAAGTTTTGAGAAAATGACATATAATGCAAATATGCATGGGATGTGCGGATAAATAAAATCTCTCCACATAGGGTTAATATATAGAGGAAATACATAAAAAAAGGAGGTAACCTGAACTAAGCCTATCCCAATTAGTAGTATAAGCATATAGTGGAATAAATAACTTTATTTTCTACAACTTTTAAGGGATTTATCAAATTCACCTTTGCAATGAACATCTCAACAGTGACGCGACCTATATGTAGGGAGCTCAGCCACCTCGTGACCCTTGCATGAATCACCTCTGCATTAATCTATTCATAACAACATATGTGGCGCATAAACAAACCTCCTTACACGATATCTACGATCCGTAGCAAATTATTCGCGACTGTTAACGCTTTTTTAATACTGCATTGGTCAATTTTCCAATAAACACAATCATCGAGATTTCAATTCCTAACTCATCTCTTGAAAATATTTTTCGACAAAACCTAATATTAATATAAGTCCTTAGTCTCACTCAGGGAAGAAAAGAGCATTTTTAAGGCCCTGTGATCTTAGAGTTTCACTTATACTCAGCCATATATTCCCCTTTTTAAATTTATGAGCAAGCAATGTTTATATGCATTTTTAACATGGCATACCCATCCTCCACGAAGAATAATTAATTCGTTGAGAAGAAAAATAAACTTACTCGTTCAAATATACTTTTCTCAATTTTGCTTAATAAGCGGATTTGACAATTGATACTCCCCTTCAAAAGTAACCTATACGGTAACTGATTCCCATTTAAAAAAAAGAGAAAAAAGGCCGTCATGCATGGCTGCGTAAACTAAAACTGTTTCCGATGTGATGACGCACTTGTTATTTCGTCTCACCATCTATTCTGTATTTCTTCTGTAGTAAAAAGAAATTTAAATGAACTTAGGAAATGAGTTCTGAATGACTCAGTTACTTAAAGCAAAAATTGAACTATTAAAAGTGACAGTTTGTGGAAGGTCGAAAACATAAAAATACAAACTCGCTTAATGTTGGAGATATGATAAAAATGTATAACAGACCAATGAGGTATTGAAAAAAAAATTGCAAAAGATTGGTAATGCAAAAATGTATGATCCACCTAATTATAAAATTATTTTGAATTCCCGATCATCACCCCCTCTCGCCTTTTTGTCACCTACTATGTAGGGCTGATGGACAATAGATTTTTCAAAAAACTCGTTTTGATGACAACCTCATTATCTGATTTCCCTGAAGGGAAATCCGCTAACAAAGAATGTAAAAAGTTGATGTTTTATAATTAACAGTCTAAACCAATCTGGTTGCTGTCACAATATTCTTTCGCCTACCAACTAGTGACCAACTAATGATCAGGGAAGCACATTAGCATGTTTGTTTCCTGAACGAAATGGGCTACTTCAGGAATTGTAGGGCAGTCAAAAGGACAGGACAGATCAAATATTCCAAGTACTATTGACCTTTTGATTATAACGAATCTAATGCATTATTTCCTTGAATGAAAATCTCTGCTACAGACGGTCATATAGCTTTGTCGATAACTTGCAGTTGGATCCAAACTTCAGAATCTGCTTTTATTAAGACAGAGACTTATGTCTCTTAATTTCAAAACCTAGTTAATTATGGTGGATTAAAGATTATTGCACTGACAATAATATATATTCCTACAATTACAAAAATGTTTATGCATTCAATAATTATTTCTTATGATGGCATCAACAATCAACACTTCTCAAGAGAAGGCGTTTCCTCTGTATTATAACCTGCACTATATAACCTTCCTAGACGGCTGGGCGAAGAAAACACATCTAGTCGTGAATATTTGATTGCAACATGCGGCGTATGCAGATAATACATTGAACATTTCGAAATCACTGTAGATGTCACGTGCTCTTGATGAGTTGCAACACAAGACTTGGAATCACCTTAATCATAAGCAAAAGGAAATGTAAACAATAAATCAGTCAATGGAGCCTATTGATGAGATTTTTGCAGTCGGGTGTTTCCTCGCACATCATATATGTGCCTCAAAGCGAGAATAGACCAGAAGAAATCTGTTGTTGACATTAAAGCAGTGGTTTCATAGCCAAGAAAGCTTTTATCAAGAGCAAATACTTTTCGATCCAACGACATGTATAGGGTATCAATGATATACAAAATAATAACTAGATACTTAGATTTTATTCCACACAGACATGAGAAATCACAGAGGAAACAGCAGACAATCAAAAGTCTGGGAAAGAACAAGTTCATAAAAAGTTTTAGGAGCTGGCAAAGAGATGTAAATATCGCGCATCAGGAGCAACACCCAACTAATGGAGTTCTATTTTGAATATGTTTCATCTGGGCTATCAGGAAGGGCTGACTGTAGTGATAAGTGCATATAGAAAATAATGAAAACATGCAACATAACTAACGTTAAGAGGAAGTACGAAATGAGTGGGAATGATGCTGCGATGACCTGAAAGAAGGCTTCCGTGCATCCGAATTAGAGATGTCAAGCTATGAACAGCAAGGAATTGTCTAAAATGTTATGCGCTTCCGCTCAGGTCATTGAAGCGAACGAAAGTAAGTGGTAGGGAGCTGCAGCTAGATTATTAATATAATAATATAATCTTTATATATATAATTCTACTGTACGTGTGTATGTCACTGAACTCCTCCTAAACGGCTGGACCGATTTGAATGAATTTGTTTGTATGCATTTGGGTGACGCCCTGGATGGTTTAGACTCACAAATCATCCCGGGAGATAAAGCAGGAGCGGGGGTTGTAAGGGAGGCCTAAAGTTAAAAATAGCGATATTTCGTTTCCTATTTTGGCAAATATGCACATGGTAAAAGTTGTTTCTTTTGTTATATTCACTTTTGTCGTAAAACAAAGAATAAACGAGTTATACACTAAAAAGTATAATTATATGTTTATATGGTCATGACAAAGAGTTTAAGTAAGCGGACCATCGAATTAGGACATGCCTCACAAGATCGCTGAAGTTCCATATGGTTGAAAACTCACCACATTGTCTTAGAAGTTCACATTGTCTTGAAATGTTGCATGATCACTAAGTCTCTTAACTGAATTTCCTAACGACAACTAGATAACACCCAAAATATAAGGATCAACCCAAAACCGCGAAAGCGCCCGAAAAGAGATATACTGGGGAGGCATTCTCGGGCAAGAATATTCGTTTAAATCCGGTTGAATGCTGAAATGTGCTGAAAGGTTAACCGAGTGCAAATATTGTGTGCTTGGGGGAGACGAAAGGAGGGTTGAGAGGGGGGGCAGGGGTAGAGAGAGAAGGGAGGGGGTAGGAGGGGAGGGGCCGCTATATAATAGGCCGCTCCGGCTCGTGGAGGGGCTCAGTTGTCTGTGAGGTTTCTGTTGTGTCGTCGCTGCCGACTCCAAGCCACCGCTCGACACCAGATCGAATCATCATTTACATTTTAATCGGCTCACGGTAAGTACATAGAGAATTATATTAGGAATAGTAGGATTAATTATATGCAAATCCGGCGAGAAATATTCAAATTTCATATTTAGTTTTCTGTTAAAATTCATTCCAAAGCACAAAAATGAAACTGATTACAAATGCATATCATAATTTTTAACCAAAGATTTAAATCGTCTGCAATTGTCCATCCTATTCACCAAACTAATGAAACCATGGTTCATGGTAACCATAAATTTGTTAGTTTTTTAAGAACCTCAGAATCATCAAGTGTATTACTCAAAACTATTTCGAAAACAATACTACTGTTGCATAGGCTAAGATCTGCATTAGGCTACAATTCAGTAAATATATAAAATTTAAATGCTAGCAAAACTTATAAAAATTGACTCTTTCTGAATTAGCAAATCATTAAAAATATTGTCAAATTTTCGATGTCATATCGAAACTAGGCGATTAATGTTTGACCAATGAAATACAGTCTTCTGCTCTTTGTAAAAATACTAAAAACCGTGGCTGCTCATAATTGAGAAAAAGTGTATAGAATGCACTAAGGGATACCAGAAGATCCTCTTATAATCTTCTGGCAAGACTTTGGTGAACAGTCCTGCTCGGATTTCTGAGATATAATCACCGTGAATTGGACTGAAAGAACGTAATTATTTTTAATATTTCATAAATAAATATTATTAGCTCTATATTTCTTAAGTCCTGATAAAAGTTATTGGTAAAAATAAATTCATACCAAAAGTTTATATTTCATTGAAGAAGTCACTAGAAAGAGAAAAAAAAATCAAGAAATATTAAACAAATTAATAACTTGATTTTCAGTTAATAAGTATCCAATTTCATAACGTTAGCTATCTTATTCAGATCTTTACCAATTTTGTTAACTTCTGTAGTCTAAATAAGTATTTTTTTATTTCTTTATAAAAACTTAATTTATATTTGCGTTTTACGGTGTAGGTGTGTTTCTTGCTTAGGGTAAAGAAATACTTTTACTAACCCATAGACACTTATTTACAATTATGTATTTTTCTTTGAGCAGCCAAACTCCAAATATTTACGAAAAAATATCAATTTTTATCAATGAATTTCTACAGTGTCATTTAGATCTGTTGTATCTGATAATACAGATATTTTTGTCGTTCTGAATGAAGGACGTTAAGAGAGAAAAGATTATGATAATGATGAAGCCAATGTTCCAGTCATTGATGCTGATAGGGAAACTCCAAGCGTGTTCCAGACAAACATCTTAATGGCATAAGCTATTTAAAACTAGTTATATTAAGCTTTTATCTGCTTTTATATGATTAAGAAATTTAATTCAATATGTTTTCCCCCTTGCCTTTCATCGGATTCCCGAGGACCTTATTAATACCTCAAAAGTTTTTTTTGTTCTTACTGTTCTCTTCCTTACCCCTTAAAGTGAGTATTTCATATATTTTTGTGTGTTGTGGGATCTTTATGATATTTTTGAAAATTAAATGAAGACACTACTCATATAAGAGTAAAAATTTTACTTAGCTAACAGAACCAATATTAAAAAAAAAATAGTAATAAGTGCATAAATGAAGAACATATTTTTTGCCATGGGTTTCGTCTTGTATCTTGAAGATGAAACCCAAACCTTGGCATAAATGCGGAAGTCAGGGGTGGGCTGGATTACATTAAGTCAGTCGTAATTTTAGAAAGGACTTGAACTGTAATTTTATTGAGTAAACTCCAGTCAAAAGTCAAAGAGAACCTTCTTTTATCCATTAATTTACTTTTTTTTTTTTATGGCCATGTAGTAATAGTTTGTTTCTCGGTCGTTTTGTACTTTTCATTAAGGAAAACCTATTATCATTAATTATAATATTGTCTTTATTTAGTAGATGAAGGCATTTCAAAAATGATGAATAATATTCTAACAAAAATTATTGAATTTTTTGATTAATATTATAAGAAAGAAGGAAAGAAATGAAACGTCACAAGCAACTATCTTTTAAAAACTCTTTTCTCTTGAAATAGTAGCAGAACTTCTTTAGCTGAGTCTAAGTTTTATTTATGGTACTTCGTATTCCTTCAAAAAAAAAATTCAGTATTTAAGGTATATACGTAAATTATATTCAATTATGAAGCCACAAGAGGAGCTATACAATATTTTCGATTTTATCTAGGAACAGCACATTCTTGAAATCAAAATGCCTGAAATTACTTTCCGAGATTTATCATTCAGTGCAAAAATAATTAAACCATTCCTCTGTGTTCAACAAGTATTTTTTTTTAAATGGTATTGATTAACTTCCACCTTGTGTTATTAAGGCTCATTGTGACGGATTATCTACAAGTTACCACCCTTTTCTAGCCAGGGAGGGACTAAGGATTTCATTTAATAAGTTCGTCACTAAATAAATTCCTATTTCCAAGGTGAGAATTGAACTCACGACTCTAAATTAAATTATTTATTCAAGTCCACTTTTTGCAACTAAGGCTAATTGGGACGGGTTGTCTACAGGTAACCACCCTTTTCTAGCCAGGGTGGGACTAAGGAGTTTATTTAATGAATTCCATCACTAAATAAATTCCTTGCCCAGGTGGGAGTCGAACACTCCACCTTAGGTCTAACATGTCAGATTATGACCTATCCCTTCATTCACATTGCTAACCTGAACCCCATTATTTTTTTATTGATTTTTTCTTAATTTTAACATTTTGGTATCATGAACCGAGAGAGATTCTTCCAGTTTCTTGAGTATTCTCGGGATGAGAGCTGACTCATTGAAGCGTGGAAGTCTGTCTGGGTAGAAATATCAACAGGGTCCTGGGAGTTAGGAGGGAAAACCCCAGCAGACTCGCTGGCTTGCTCCAACGTCTCTTCTCCCGATAAGGTAGAGTCGGTTCTGCCGGCAGATCTGCCGGGAGGATAACACTATGGGCTAGCGGTCCAGGAACACGCCGGCAACCCTGGCGACTCGGCTACAAGTGGAACACACTAGAGGGGGCCCACGCAGACAACCTTTGGAGGCATTAATTCAAAACTTCATAACGGTAAATGGCGGACACGAACAACCTCCCTTAACCCGCTTTCCGCCAATAGTGGCCACTTCGCTTCTGGGTTTAAGAACTTTGCCCTAACCTAAAGCATCTAATAAAATCGTAAAAACCTATATATACCCCTTTATAAATCATTTATGGCATATGCCTAATTATAATGTTTCATTATTTCCATCCACTTTATACAACTACGTCAAATCGGTATGAGTTATCTACAGCCTCAGCCAACAATCCCAAAATACATACAACAAATGTGATAAGTCTTTCTTTTTTCAAACAAAATCTATCTGGAAGTGAAATCTACTTTGTAAGGAAAACGCCTACGTTGTGCTCCTAAGCCTGATTGGGGCGGACTATCTACAAGTTACCACCCTTTTCTATCTCAGAGAGGACTAAAGATTTCATTTAAAACTCACCCCTAAATAAATTCCTATTCACCAGGTGTCAATCAATCCCACGGCTTGCAAAGTTCATTAAGACCAACGACTTAACTCAACTGGCTAATCAGAGTCCCCTAATTATCATTTTATTTGTGCAAGGTATCAACAGTTTACCACTCTTTTCTAGCCAGGTTGCGACTTAAGATTTTATTTAGTGAGTGCGACCATTAAATCCCTACTGTCTAGACTTGAATTGAACCCAAGTTAATTAATGCACACGTTAGGACACAAAAATTCATCTAATAATTACTGTTGAAAGGCTTACACTTTCTTTTCAATTCATTTGGGTGAAGACTAACACACTTAAGATGCTTCAACGAAATAAATAGTGCCAAAAATCTATTCTCTGAAACAATATTTATGGTAAATTTTAATATAAGGTCCTTACCTAATGTTCTAGATTAAATTTATAATTTCACTCCTCACTTCTAAATGATTATTTTTCGTCAATTACAATTTTTCTTTGTATGTTTTTTTCCCAATTGCTGGTATCTACACGGTACCTATGTTTTGCGTAAATTTGATAATAGATGGCGGGTGCATCCCATCTGAGTGCTACATAGCTTAAATCTCATTTAGGCAATAAGAACTTATTTAGTGACGAACTCATTTAATGAAGTCCTTAGTCCTACCCTGGCTAGAACTGTTTGGTAACTTGTAGATAACCCGTCTCCGTTATATTTAAAAACGGTTAATAAATATCGTAATAGTAACTTGATCGTTTTCCTTATAGATTTCACTCCACGTCCATTTAATCCAGACAGTATCCATTTTGGTACGAAAAAAAAAATCATTTCCTTTCCGGATTCGGGGGTTGCTGGATGAGGCTGATTATCTACAGATGAGTCCATTGCCCGTTGCAGACTGCGGTTAGGCGAGAAGTGACCTTGGCCCCTCGCTGCCTCATCCTCTCACAGCCTATAGCCAACCCTCTTCCTAAAACATCTCCTGCCTTTTGATTTGCCCAAATAAACGCTTAAATTCTTCTTCGACTTTAAAGCTCTCGAAGGGCTACCAAAAAATCACAGACTGATCGCAGGTCTTATCGCTTTTTCCATCATGTTTGATTGCGGAGGGCTTAAACATAGCCGACTGTTGTTGGTTCAAAGAGTTCATGCTTCAAAATCTTGAGAGTCATATTTCCTCAACAGGTTCATTCTCATTGAAAAGAAAACATTCAAACACTTTCATCATAAAATTATTCGGGCTTCGTAGTCATAATCATAATTAACTTTATTGATTCTCTGGCCTCAATTACGGGACTCAAAATATACATAGTGATGATCAATTTTCATATGAATAGTAATAGAAATTAAGCTGAGTGTCTAAAAATAATAATAATTTATACCACATGAAAAAATGCCTCCTTTGAAAAAATGAATGAAAAGTCAAAATTCCCTTACAGAACTCTAAATTTAGTTAGTATTACCCCGATGCGTGACAACTATCGCTGTGTATCTCTTTTCAATTTCTGGCAAAAAAAATAAGTTTTTCTTTGAAAATAAAATATATAATATTAACAATGTCTAAGAGTTTCTAAAGTATTTATTTCTCCTTACACACAACACTAATTGGGGAGTGGCATTATACATTTCCTTTGGCAAGATTGTAGAACGTCGGGTCTCCACGTCACTTACTCATCATCGTGAGACTATTAAGAGGTTACTTCGATTAGGAATTACTCTATTTTGGTGAAGAGTGCCACAAGAATAAAAAACTTCACTGGGCCCAGCTATTTCGAACAGTTGTGTCAAAATATAAAACATACACTAAGATGTAAGTTTAAAGTATGGAACGCGAGGCTCATAATATGTTGAGGTCTATGCGATTTCGAGTAGAGGGAATGTATACCATGATTATGAACTGGACATAATGAATCCACTGATTCTTCAGAAATTAACTTTTTGAGACCGATGATTGTTTCTATAATCTCAGATTGGATCTCAATAGACAAAAAAAAAAATGCGTGGAGCCTGCAACTGAGGCACCATAACATCAGAGTTATTAAACAGAATTCGTCTGGTCAGAAGTACTGCATAAGATTTAAGAGTACCTTTGTCAATATAGTGGGCATAAAAGATTTGATAATATTAGCTAAAATTATCCCGGACACTGAATCTAAAAGTTAGTTCCGAAGAAGTAACATATTTTGTTGTAACATGCTTTATTATAAAAATCCCAATAGAACTTTCGAAATGCAATAATAAATACCATATCTAAATAAACAGTTTCAACTTCTTCAACAACACTTAATGGTGTCAAATTACATTAGAATCATTCTCAATAAAACAACTACACAGGACACGACGCAGCCCTAAAATGAAGGAAACCAACGATTCTTGAGCTATTATGACTTTATGACTCGCGATTTAAGATTGTTAAGTTGTTTGGAGTCTGGGCTGGGAGAAAAGAAAAAAGCTATTTCCATGGCTGGTTGAATTGCTAGGCAATAATACTATTAATTCCCATTACCAATATCAACATCACCACCATGGAGGCATTTGCTCATTTAATGGGTCTCTAACGGGCTGGATCAACGACCCCTTAGATATCTGCAACCTCATAAAAGCGTGCTACATTAAAGAAATGTATATGCAAAAATCATGTATTTTATTTATGTATTTGTTACAGGCCGTAATTTCCAAATTTGATACCGAGGAAGATCAAATAGTAATAGTTACCTTTTTAAATCATATCTAAAGTGAAAAAGGTGGCAACCCCGAAGTCAAATACGCCCCAAATGAGCAATGACTCATTTATATCTTAAATAAAGAAGAAGGACATCTCTTGTTAATTACTCCTGGAACAAGCAATATCTCACCGTTATCCGATGTAAAGAAAGTGACCAACCTCAAATTAATAATTCCTCGTGCGAGCAATATCTCAATCGTATCTTAAGTAAAGAAAGTGACCACTCCCGTGTTAAGTACGCCACAAACGAGCTATATCACAATCATATCTTAAGTAAAGAGGGTGACTACCCTGTGTTAATTACGCCTCAAAAGATCAATCTCAATCAAATCTTAAGTAAAGGAAGTGACCACTCCCGTGTTAATTACGCCACAAACGAGCTATATCACAATCATATCTTAAGTAAAGAAGGTGACCACCCCGAGTTAATGACGACTCGAAAGATCAATCAATATCTCAATCCTATCTTAAGTAAAGAAGGTGACCACTCCCGTGTTAATTACTTCTCCAACGAGCAATATCTGAATCATATCTTAAGTAAAGAAGGTGTCTGCCCTGTGTTAATTACGCCTCAAAAGATCAATATGTTAATCAAATCTTAAGTAAAGAAATTGACCGCCACCGTGTCAATTACTCCTCAAACGAGCAATAACTCATTAATATTTTAAGTAAAGAAGGTGACCTACCCCATTTAAATTACTCAAACGAGAAATATCTGTATCTGGATGAACTAAATAGGTTTTTCTCCAAAATAATTTTATTAGGACAAAGTGCACTTTCAGGCCACCAGTTCCATCTTCACAGTGTCTCTTGACACCGGCAAATTATGCCATATACGAGTGGTGCCTCAATCATATCGGACTATGCCTCACTGGATCAATATGTCAAACATATTGTCTGAAATGAGACGTCATATGATGAATCAACCCTGTTCATTTATTAGATGTTGTCCGACAGTTTTTAAAAGTTGATTGCGTTATTTCTGCACATACGAGAGATTAAATAAAATTATTATGGAGTTCCTTTAGTTCGTCAACACTAACCCCTTTTTTAAAACAATAAAAATACTTTAGGGTATAGTTTACTCCCTTATTGCTAAGCATGGCCTTGCCGGTTCCCCTATTCGTAGATAAGTGGCCGGCATTGAGGGGATAGATGAAGAGCTGGTCACGAAGTGCAGCAGATTGTATTCCCACGGTGCTGTTCGCGGCTCACGCCTTCATCTTCCTCCCTTGCAGTTCCCAATCTAAACATTTGAAAAGAAACTAAAGAAAAGTCCGTCACGCATGGGCTGCGTAAACTAAGCGGATTTCCCACGCGCTCAAACTACACGCCGCTGAACTCATCTCTGGTATTTAAGCTTACACGAAGGCATTTCATTATACTCGCTTTTTAGTCGATATGGGCCAAGTCTGACGGAAATTGGGTTGTACTGAAGGCTGAAAACTATTAAATGTCATATTCCTTTTAAATATAGGAAAATCATATGGAACAGCATTTGTAGAAAACTAAATGTACAACAAGATAGTTTATGTGCGATTTTTCGATTTTCTCATAGTACCGGAGATATTCTGAATTCAATTTTTTCTCCTCTAAATCCCCTCCTTCTGCCTAAATTATCTAACCACGTTCGTTAAAGAAATGAAAAATGACGATTTTCATTATTTTAATCGAACTCTTTCAAAGAAAACTAGCATCTAATTTCAAACGTATTCAACATTTCATTTCCAATTTTCTTTAAACACTTCTTTACAACATCATATATTTAACTTATTACCTTGAGATTGGTAACCATGTACTGGCTGGCAAATGTTTCTAACCGCAATCACATTTGGTAGTTCGCTGGCACAAACTTTATTATCATATTATTGATACTGACTTAATAACAGTTTTCAGAACAAGGTTGCGTCACCATAATTGTGAAAACACAGAGAAATATTCACTTTTAGCCAAATGATCTCAACATTCTGAAAGCTCAAGTCTTAAGTATTTCATTTTGTAATAAGAAAACGAATTAAAACTGTATTTCCTTTTTTAAATTATTTTATTACCCCAAGATAAAATATCATTCAAGCAGTTTTATGAAGTTGTGAGCTGGTATGATATCATCCATCATTCATTAGTCTTTATCAAATAAAGTTTTCAAAACAATATAACTCATTCGTCATTGTCATATACTTATCATATAGAGTTCTTATCATTGAGAGAGATATCTTACAGTGAATCACACTTGTTATTACCTAAGGATGTAAGCAAAAGGATGACATTATGGGGCTGTAGTTAAGAAAAAGTTCAATGAATTCTCAATGTCTAATAAAAACGTTTAATTAGATATATTTCATCTAAAATGTACTACCTGGATAGACGAAAGAAAAATTATCATAACTTTATTAACTTTTTAAAACGACGTTTGTTACTAAGTTGCAGACTCGCATCTATAGATATGGACAAGAGTAAACCCAATATTAATGCCACGAATCAGTGAACCAACTTGTGAGACACAAATTAACGTAACATAAACGCATTTTCAACAAGTAATGTTCTTTGTTAGTTATTGAAGTTGGCGACAACATTTAACTTTTGCAATCCGTTGTGTATCTAAATTTTATGTAGGTTTTATGTGTAAAGTGAACGGAAGGAAAGCCTATGTTTATTGATTTGAAATGGTGATATTTATATGACTTCGGCTATCTGTGGTAATAAAAATCGCACTCCGGATTGACACTACAAGGAAAATAAAAGTATTACCTCTTGAACCAATCGTAAACTTCTCGAATGTCTGTAGTAGATATAACCTCCCGTTTTACAGAGGACATCGTAGATCACAGCTTTTAAAACCATTATTTACAATGTAAAAAGACTATATCCGCGCTAGATAATCGTGACTTCTGCATGCGGGGGCGGTGCTTGGACGAGAAGAGCTAAGAAAAAGAAAGAAAAAAAAAACAACTTATAGAAAAAGGACGCGCGAGTAGCGCCGCTGGCGGACTCGGCTAGCACTACACGAAGGGCTAAATGTCGTAGTAAATTGCTAGGTTTATTATACGTCAGCCACTTCTTATGAATACAACTTTTTACTGCCGACCTCTATGCTCGGAGGCTTATTAACTCGCTGGATGCCGACAACCAGCCTCCCCACCTTATTACCGGTCCAATAACCTTAGGGCTAATAGCGAAAATATTATTGCGCTTCTTTTACATCTTCGTTGCTATTTGGTCGCGTTTGGAGCCTTTTTATTGGCCCTTTTTTTGCCTATTATTCTTCTACTTTTCTAATTATTCTTCGGCTACTACTTGCATTTTTTTTTTAATGGTCTAGTATGAAACGGGGGAAAAATACTGACTAGTTAGTTTGAAAGCGTAATAACCTAAATTAGCCAGAGTCTGTAGCTAATGACTCCCCTTGGTGTATTCTTCTCATTAGTTATACCTCGGTGAAGCATCCTCAGATATTCTGTACACTTTACAAAGGAGGAAAAACAATATATAGCCTTTTGAGGCTTAGCAGGGAAATTGTTCGGTTCACATTTCGCTGTATGGCGATATTAGCTACCAAAAGAAATATCTCATTGCAATGCTAAGCAACCGAATGAAAAGATGGACCTTCCAGTCGGTTAATTGTACAACTGAATCAAATGGAGTGTAATATTTCCCAATTCGGACCTCGTACTCCCAGTAGAGAAGTCCGTGGCAGAACCTTTAAGCCGTCCTACCACAAAAGACTAATAGGTCATCCCAGCTAAATTAGAACAAGGAAGCTGAACTCACTATGTACGTGGAAATGGACAATACTGGGATGGGTGGTTCTCAGTATAATGTAGAATTAGCCTCATAACTATGAAATATTTGCCATAAAATAAAATATTATTTTAAAGAAAATCTTTTATTGAATGACCCGTCATATTCTAAATATTATTCTCCTAATTTACGTGCGGATTATAATATTTATTTATGAATGACTACTTTGCAAAAATGTTGACTATACTTATTCCTTATGAGGTAAATTCTTTTACCGTTTGCAAAAAATTAAAGTTATCCAGATGCACTAATGTATCATTCCTTTTCGGGAAAATAAATATTTCCAAAAACATTACATATATTTTTTAATATATGCCTCCATTAAGAAGACATTATGTAGCTATTATGTCCTACTTTGTAAATAATCGGTGCAAAAATGCTAGAGAAGACAAAAGGCAGGAAAAAAAGGTGAGATTTGCTAATAATAGACGGCGTGAGAAGAAATGGCAAGTTGTTGAGGAGTGACATTTTTTCTCACGCTATTAAGGATTAAATATGCCGTGATGTTGGCTTCGGACCAACAGGTTGTTCATTGACAGTCAGCTTGTTTCTACTTAAGCCTCTTGTGCATTTTTCTCCTTCTGAATTGTTTGACGTCAATAGAATCGTATCAAGCATGTGCATACCTAAAATCAACACGGCTAGAAATGCATCATTAGGAGGTGAGCAGCGAATAATTCAGCTATACACTTGGTAAATCTTGAATAATAATGCAACCAATGGAAACCAAATATGGTAACATACGTTACTTTTCCATAACCGAAATCATAAATGTCATTTTTTTCCTCAAGAACTCATTATTATATTCATCAAATTCAAACCAATATCCTTATGTAAATGTAATGAGAACGTTTTAAATGAAACCACTTTATGAATGCCATTTTCCTATTAAGGGCTCAAATTCGGGGCTTCAAACTCAGTAAACTTCAAGATCCAAAAACGTAGGACAAAAATAAAATATAATGAACATTTTGTTCAACAATCACCGTTTTTTTTTTTTTTAACACTGATGATAGTCGTATTATCTTGCGTAGAATACATGTTAATAATATTTATTAAAGGCCATGATAGTTAATTGGCGCGGGTTAACGACAGGTTACCACCCTTTTATAGCCAGGGTAGGACAAGAATTTTATAGAGTGAATTTTTTGCTAAATAAATTACTATCCAGCCAACGACTACGTTTACCATGTGTATTAGGACCAACGCCTTTGCATCATCCAGACTTTGCCACCTTATATATTTTATAATTTTTTAATGTTAAAATATGAAACAGCTGTTTCATTTCCACGCTCACAGTTCTCTTCATCCCTTTTAATATTTTTTTTTCTCCTTTAGTTTGATTTTATGGGAGTTGAAGAAAAAAATCTGAATCCCAGGTGCTGAGGCCTATAGTTCGTTCGTGGCCATGACTTGGCAAGAAACCATAGAAAGAATCTGCACACTCAGGTGTCCTGGGAATCTAAACATTCCATTCAATTTAACATCCCGCAGGGAGGGGAAAGAAAAACGCATGTTCCTTGTTGTTTTTTTTCTTACTGAAAATGAATTCTAATCTAGTAACTTGACTGATGATGTATACTAATGGACGCTTAGGATGATCAATTAATTGTGATATAATTCCCTTAGGATGTACCATGCTGATTATTACATGCAAAAGGAAAACTGAAGTGGAACTGTAGTCTTGGTTTTTTAGTTTTAATAAATGCTTTCGGCAAGTTGAGCAAATGGGTCTGTTAGTCTTTGTCGTTAAGTATGAGTGTGTTAATTTGGTGTGGCCGATTCTAAGTCACAAGAGAACTACTAAACTCTCCTAGAGTTTCCGAAAACTGATGGCCAAATGCAAATAGTGTTCTTAATAGTTCGTTGTTTGTTGTCAGGACTTGTGTAAATCCAGTCGGTTGCATTTAAGATGAGGTGTTTTGTTCGTCTTGAAATGTCTTCATGTAATACGTTTGTTCATATTCAAGCTTTTTTGGCCACTGAGTCCACAAATAAAATGCCTTATTATAAAGGACTGGGCCTTTCTAGTATACGCGGAATGGGTAAGTCATTGTTTCGTTTATTTCCTGGCCAGTTAATGACGCTTTGTAAATTAACATTAGTCTTCATAGTGTTCTAGATGATACACTAGTATCTGTACCGATTTAAATATTGACTATAGCTTCTTTTTCATTCCACATTTACTCTCCTTGTTTATAATATGGACTTCCTTTCGTACGTTTTGGGAATCTGGAAGGTTTGGAAACGCGTGCACAACCGGACCCGAGTTCTCTTCAGAATGACAGCTCATAAAGGATGGGGTTTTCGGTTGCGTCAATTTTGGCAAGCTAGTAGCCTCCAGTCACTAACTAGGGAGTGTAGATGAAGATGGCAGCAAGAGAGGGGAGACCCCTAAGTGGCGTGGGATCGGCCACCAGAGTGCATCCTAGTCGCGGCAGTTATCGAACCGTCTAGAGGCTCCCGCTCGGCAGAGGAGAAGCTGTGTCGATTCATTTGCATACGCGTCAATCAGCGGATAAGACTCCGTCATCGTCAGCTCTAGACGACCCCGTACGAGGAGTCTGCTCCGAAGAATTCAGGTTAAACACACATGTCGCTCCCACGGTCATGCTTGACTTTGCCACTTCAAGCCTGCCTGTCATCGTCGAAGTCATGTAGGGGAAGAACATAAAATAAACTGTTAGCGATAGCAGTATCGTTTTGAGAGAGTTGAGTAAACAAGAATTCAGTTAAGCCTGGCTCGACAAAGTTATTCTCTGTAATGATGGCTTCCTTTGAGGACGAGAAGAACCCTACAACCCATTAAACTTTCCTTGTAAAGGAGTTTGTTGAGTAAATCATCTATGGAATTAGATGGGCGCAAAAATTAGCTAGCAAATGCAATATTGATAAATAACAATAAAAGGCTTTGAATTTCTACTTCCATACTTGAGGTCCCGGACGATGAAGAAAGCAGATCGCGGTAAGAATAAATTAAAAGGATTCGTTCAGTCTTAGCATTTAGGAGACACAAGGGAATCCTTGGTTCAAACTAGTTGTCTATTGGAGTGCCCTGGCATTTGGAATAAGTTTTTCTGAAGGAACCCGTCCTTTTTATTGATTCTTATCTGTGACATTCTAGAGTTCATTAGGATTAAATCACTTGTCACATTAGAGAGTATTTAGCTAAGATATAGTCTAGCAGAAACCAATAGCACTTTAAAAAGGATTTTTTATCGCCACTCTCAATTTGTTCATACATTACTACTAGTAATAATGATGAGTAATTTCGTTTCCTTTAATTTATTTTACCCTTTGAAAACATTCTTTACAAATAGAAAACTCTTATTGAGATGTAGACAGAGATCATTCTAGAGAGGAAACATCCAAAAAATACAAATTTTTACTGCCAACCTTGAAGGCTTATTAAGTCGCTGGATGTCGATAACTAGCTTCTTCGCCTTATTACTGAGCCAATCGCCTTAGGCCTAATAACGGAGACATTACTGAGCTTCTTTTACGTCTTCGATGTTTTTGTGAAGCATTTGTATTGTCATTTTCCTGTATTATTTCTTTAGTTTTCTAATTATTCTGGGGCTACTACGTGTTTTTTTTTTGTATGGAGGAATAGGAACAAAAATTCTCACTGTTCATTTTGAAAGCCAATCTACAAAATTAGCTGAATTCTGTAGTAGACACCCATTTAGAGTTACACTATAGTGATGCAAATTTGTGATAGTCCGAACACTTTATCATAGAGGTCTGAAATCTATGGCATATCAGCCAATTGAGGGATTGCTGAAAGCTCATTTGACCTGCTGAGTGGTGTTAGCGATAAATGCTTTTATAGGATTCATACATACCAAGTCGCAAATTAATTTTGGTTCTGAGCAAGTTAAAAACTCCTCGTATCTATGATATCTTATCAGTTTCGATAAGAAGCTTTTCGGCTTCGAAATAAGTTGGAAGGGAATGAGTAGTACAGAGACTGTGTTCTGTGTAAGGAAGCGAGGCTGACCTTGGGATGATTGCAAGATGAGCCCCAAAGGCAATCTGTGATGAGGAGGCTGGTAGTAAAGCAGACACCATTAGGTAGGTAGGTGGTGTTCTCCAAGTGCCGGCTGGTTTTTTGCTCTGCTCCGACCGTACTCCCCCGCCGACCACACGCACCTTCCCATAATGCCCCTTAAGAACAGTCACACGTCACAACTTCAAAGAGTGAGCCGTGTATAAAGGCGATTGTGAAAAATCTTCCCCGACCTTCGACGAGGTCTTAGAACTCGTCTAGAAGGGAAAGGCAATTTAGACGGGCCGCATAGTGCCAATAAGCTCGTCTTCCGAGGTCACGCTGACCGCATGTAAGTGGCATTCCCGAAAAAAAAATGATACATTCAACAAAAAAAAAATATCATCATCGAATGATGTAAACTTCTTATCACATCTTATACGAATAAAAATCACAGTAATTATCAAAGAGAAAGAACTGGCCGTGATTCTAGTACGAAAATGAGCTACGAAACGTTGGCGTTGACTGTTTCCCGAAAGGATAATTACCCACTTAGTCATAAGCGTTTACTCACCAACAACTCATGTATCTACAAAAACACATATTATTTTTCAGTAATATATAAAGACACCTCAATGTCGCCGCTAAACACGAATCGCATATAGACACCGCAATAGGTCTTAAATATTAATGGCTTATTTTTCAAATTTGTTTATGATTTACGTGAAACTAATATTAATGTAAGACTTATCACACTCGTGATAAAATGATAGCATTAAAAAGATTCTGTTGACTGAATTGCAGAATCGTAGGACATAAACATAGAAATTTCGAAAAAGGAGAACATTAAAGTATGTTAATCAAATTTATAAGCGGTGGTCGTGATTTCATTCTTTTATTTGATTAGTTATCGTTTCTTTACTAAAATCGTCATTGTTTCACAAAACAAAATGCCCTTTGTTCTCCGGATGAAAAGAGAAGAAATATCGTTGAGCAAATACCATTGAAAGGAAAAAGCATCTCGGGAGACGAAACTTGAATGGTAAAGAGCAAACGAGGTAGATCGCAGATGAAGAGATGAAAGGCGCCGGCAGAGGCAAAGAAAAGAAAGGAAAGGATTGTATTGAGTTGATATTTTGCTGATAAGCCTTGGTGGATTGTGTTTATCCCTGTGTACCTAGAGGGAGTACCTAGAGGATACCTAGGGAGTACCTAGAGGATACCAGAGGGATTCCTCACGATACTACATTCATCTCCTATTCAGGAGGCCTCTACAATAGCCGACGACTCCATTGTACTCCAGTTGGTCACGGAGGGATCGCCCTCACTCCTCCCACCGGCTTCTCGTCTTACAGGCATTCAAGAATTCAGCAAATATCCGCCAATATGTTTACAATGGATAATTAGGGAACGCATGCCGCATGAAACGTCCTATACAAGAAGGCCCTACAGTTATTTGGCAGTTATGATTGCTAACGAATACCTGACTAAAATTAGAATTACAAAGTTTATTTATTAACGTTCACTTATGCTGCTAAGGCTAATTGGGGCAGGTTATCTGCAGGTTACCTTTATTGCCAGACTGGGACTGAAGATTTAATTAGTTCGTCACTAAATAAATTCCTATTGCACAGATGAAAAACGAACTCACGTGGCTAACGTATGCCCCAGTCCGGAATTTGAGAATTAAATATAAATACATAGAGGACATTATGTTTCTTCTCACAATCACCACAAAACTCAAATTTTAAAATTAGAACCAGAAGACATCAATGTAACACATCATCATAACATATGAGACTCATAAAATAGATGAACGACTAAAATGAAGATAGCTTATTAAGAGTTTAGCTGACATAAATGTTTTTATACTTCAATCAATCTCCCAAGTTCTTATTAATCTCAATAGTTAGTCTCGGTTCTCAAGATGAGCATTTATCAGTACCATTCATTAATCCGCTTGTTTAATAAACTTGGAGAGAGAAAAAGACGTCCAAATCTTCACTTTTTTTTATATTTCAGCGCTGAGCGCTTTCGATGACTATTGTCTCCATCTTCAGAGCTACACATGAAAAACAATAACATCAATAAAATCTCTATAGATTGCAACAGGGTCATTGAGGTTGATATTAATATGATTAATGACCCTGTCTTCGAAAGTGCTTAGCGCTGAAATAAAAATTTATGAAGAATTGGACGACTTTTTCTCTCTCCTAGTACACAATATTCTTCACTTCCAACAACACTGCTTGTGTTTAATAAACGGTTTATTTGAAAGTTACGCGATGTGGAAATGAAATAAAATTTAAGACAACAGAAACTATAATGTGTTTGATAATTTTTAACATAAATTTAAGTATAATAATCAGAACTAGTGCTGGCGTGAAGGATTTGGGGATGATAAACATTTTTAATTGAAAAATATTTATAAATACTGACATCTCAGAAGTACAATGACAACGCCGTTGTAGCTTACACAATACAATTTGGCTTTTGGATAGAACTTTATGAACGATCGCTTTGCATATGAGTGAAACCAAATCCATTGACTGTAAAAAAAAAAGGAGGCTTCACAACTGGGATATCATTGTGTCAGGCTGGTGATGACAGAACTCTACAATAGAATTTCAATAAAGGAAGGAGCTGAATAAATAGATTCGTCATCTGACGTCACGGAGTATTTTATTCTCGCTCCAAACTCATGAGTTCAATGCACCAACGCAAAAAATAAATTAACTTCTGGGTCTCTTTAAATATGTAACGATGTTTTAACATGCTAAAATGAAAAATCAATTTATTTCCAAATATAATTAATTATATATGTATAAAGCAATCATCTTGTGTATTATAATGTTGCACTCTTAATCAAAAAACAAGAATCAATTTAAAAGAAAATAGTATAGCACTTTAGAAAAAAAGAAATTATTTGAAACTAACTATTTAATATCTATGGAATGAGAATATTTTGTTACAAAGTCTAATTTTGAATCTAAGAATGAGTGTATTAAATTTTAATATTTCTAATGAAAGATGTGGACAGTTTCTAGAATGGTTAAAATGTATTGTTCAGTTTTGAAGTATTTGAACAGTTATTATGGCTAACAGAAAATAAACTATTTGGTAGTATTTATCTATTTTAAATTAAAGAATCATAATACATTACAGAATCTCAAAAGATATTATGAATTTAGTCCTAATACAAATAATCATACTTGCAAATATTTGCAAATAGAAGAAGCAATAATACTGAAAACGACTCACGATGAGTTTTAAAACATTACTTTAATTTGAAAGAATCTAGACTTTAATATGGAAGAATCTTTATTTTCATAATTACTTTGAAGATTTGAATTAATTGTGAGGTTGTAAGTCTTTTAAGTGCAACACCCTTTTAAGAAAAATAGGCTAATAGCTTTCTGACATAGCAAATTCACAGTAAGTAATAAGTCAACACTTAATTGGATACTGAAAATTGTTTAGGTTTAATAATTATGAAAAAATTACACGCTAGATTTATGGATGACAATTACTCATTTCCTAATGTATAATTGTGTTTCGAGTAGAAATTCCAGTGACATTTACTAAAAGTGTCAACATCTCACCTGACAAATCCTGAATCAAAACATTACTGATTTCTTAACCTTCAGTTATCACGAGATAACATCAATAACGAAAAACAAAATTTGCTAGACATTTATATATGCTGAAACATCTATTTTCTTAATTTTTAAAACTTATTGGTAATAAAATATTTACAATTAATGTGTTTATTCAACACTGGTCTATTTAATTTAAATCGGTCTTCAATATTCTATGTCCGATATTCTTTATAATTTATAGAGGATTCGTATGTATTTCTGGTGTTTTAAAAAGGACGTATTATGAAAAATAGAACAGAATTTTGTTTAAAAGGGATGAACATCTGAATTATGTTGAAATAATTTATGAGAACAATCGATTAAAAAAATTAACTTGTTGGATATAGAAATATGAGAAAAATATTTTAATTTTACTCTACAAGTAAAATCGACAAACATGATTACAACTTGCGCCAATGGAAGAAAAAAAAACTGAGTCTACGAGGCTAAGCGGTTTCTGGCAAGGTGCCAACAAGTTGTTGTCCATCAGTAGTAATGAAGCCAGTGACTCACACCACAATCGTAAAACATAAAGAAATTAAATCTAGACTTCACTACTGTACGTGCTCTCAGTAAAACACTTTATCACCAACTATACTTTCTTTCAATAAGTGTTTAAAATATCTCCAGTCTAAAGATAAATTTCTATGTGACGTACGAAACGAATTCCAGTAGACGGTTCGACTTCAATTAAAACGACTCGTCAATGCAAATCTGGATGATCAGGTTTCAATTTTTAAATTTTATAATGATTAGTTAACGTCCTCTTTTTGCAGCTAAGGCTAATTGGGATGGGTTATCTGTAGGTTACCACTCTATTCGAACAGCTAGTAAAGATGGCGTCTACCGACAGATGTGTGTATAGTATTACATATACTGGTGGAATCTACTACTTGTTAACGGAGTGGTTTCTATTTCTTTTCGTTTTCAGACTTCAATATCGTCCTTTTCTCAGTAAATTCATGAATTCTCTATTCCATCTCCAGATTGATGCTGCAGACATGCATAGCAGATGTTTAATGTCATTTATGTTTCATTTGAGTGACGAAACTGCATCTTGACTTATGCTTGTCCTCTATTTTATCTAAGGGAGACTTACACTTGGGAAATCAGCTAAGCTTATACAGCCCCTGCGAAATGGACATTAATGCTCAAAACAAATAAGCCATCAGTCAGCATTCCTTGTCCTGTTCGAATATATCTAACATACCAAGATTCCTACTTCATGCGGGCTACAATAGAAAACTTAAGCCATTGACCAAACGCCCGTGAGGTCGGCGTCTTGTTGGTTGAGTAGATCCGATTCTCATGACCTTACTCCCACTGACAAAGCTATTCGTCGGAAGATGTTGCGGGTGGGGTCCCTACCACCTCCTGACCTTCTAACCTCAACCGTGACAATCAATTTGGTATGCTTCTCTCGAACTTCGCTACAATCAGTCACCACCGTCTCTTTACACTTGAAATATCAGTGCGCACTCTCAAATGCCGGATCTTTTGCGAAATTAGAAGAGCAGTAGTTCAGGGGTAAACGAATTATATCTGGAATTGAGGGGATTGCACAGGACTGAGAAATGAGACCTCTATATATCTATATCTCGCATAGTGTGATCTTGCCCCGCGAACAAGATTTAATGTTAATTTTGTTAACAAAAGCTTTTGGGGCTGAGATAAGTCATGTTAGTTAAGAAACTGGTCTTATCTCACTTAGGAGATTGGAATGTATTTAGTTTACTCCTTACATAAAATCCTTAGTCCCACTCTGGGTAGAAAAGCGTGGTAACCTATGGAGAGCCCGTCCCAATAAACTTCAGTTGCACAAAGTGCATGTTAGTAAATAACAATAACAAATGTTAGTTGAGCCCCTCAGTTGGAAATTTTTACATCTCCGGTAACAAAATTACTTTTGAGTAGAATGTCTATTGCCCATACACATACCGTATAAACCTTTTTTCAAAAATATCTCAGTTTCTTAACAACAAAAATCGTTTGGGGGAGTGATAGAAATACAAATCTTAATATATCTTCGTTCCAATTAGGGATGAAGAGAATATTTACGACCTCTCTTGTTTATCATGAAAAAGCGTTCAGAACTTTTTTACGCTCATATACTTGAGTTTTTGGCTTTCCTTACAACTCCTCTTTAAGACCGTGGCCCCTAGTCCTATAATGTATATATATCATTTAGTAATCTAAGAAAAATGAAATAATAAAGAAAACTCTTGAACGGAAAATATTTGTACCATCAATTAATATAGGGCTAATAAACAATATAAAAACCAAAATAAGAATCTTTATGCCATAATGTTAACACCCATGGACAACAACCTGTGAAATGAATACTATTTTAATTAAAATAAATGCAAGAATAAAATAAGCCCAAAGAGTAATCTCTACTTTTACGAAATTCCTTCAAGCAGATAAAAATGGATATACATGATGGAAAAAAAGGAAAAATGAAATATTTAAAATTATTTTCCTTTGAACTTATACTTTGTGTTCTCAAAAGCATTCCCCTTCAACAGAATGAAATACCTTAGACGGTAAAAATATCCATTCTAAAAGCATCTACCCTACTGTAACTAATGCGCTAAGTTTAGCTCACAAAGTTACTACACCCCACTAGACGATTATAGTACCTACACGAGCCACTAGCACAATACTTTAGTGACCAAGGAAACTAACTTATTGTAGTGTAAAAATAATTAAACCATTAATTATGAACTCGTTGTAAGTTCAATAAATATATATAATAACATATCCTATAGAGTTAAGAGCAATTATATTTTACCTTTTAGAATATTTCTCTTAAGGGCAATCAGTTATTGCTGTTCTACTAATCTGTTTTCGAAATATTTCTTCAAAAGCCTTTCTATCCTTCGCAGGAGTTGAAGAAAATGAGGACCGTTCAAAGCTATACTCCAACGCTTGTAGGAGTGGTTATTTACAGGAGTAACCTGCAGTGCACAGTAATAATGTAATAGTCTACATGTTAGATGTTTTACGATAAAATTACATAATATTAAACTGCATGGGAGTCAGTGAGGTTTACGGAAGGAGGAATTTTCAGTTATCTATTTAGAGAAACAACTATATAAACATAAGGATAGAACATTATCAACAATACAATCTCTGATTCTTTATATTTCATATGTAGTCATCTTGTCATATTTTGATTTTTACCTCTTCTCAAAGTCTCCAAGTCTCCTAGTCCGCTTTCAGTAATCAAAGAACTTGATCTTCAGTTTTACATGCAACGTTTAATTATTGAGTTTATTAACAATAAACTGAAAGTACGTTCACTAGAGCATTTCGGTTCTTGAATTTTACTATGAGCCGGATCGAAAAAGTTTATTTAACCAATCTTCTTGAAATTTTAATTTTCTATAAATATTGATTGTTCATGTTTTCTCTATAACTCGAAAATTAACCTAGTTATTTGTATTTCTTTTTGGCTTCAACTTTTTCTAAACCAATACTTCAAATTATCCGATTTTCATTTAAAGAACCTCAATAACTAAACATTTCATGACCAGTTAATCATTTAATTCTCTTTTACATAGGCTTTGTAATTCGGGAAAAATAGAGAATTGACGGTGATATGAGATCACCAGCGTGTCATATTCCAGCAAGTGTGAAATGTGCTTTGTTCTCGCATAATATGCTCGACGGAATTTTTTAATATTCCGCATACTATTACAGAATTAATAAGACCTAAATTAAAAATTCAATGTGCTGGCTTTCATAATGAATTCTAGCTTGCTTTTTTTACCATAGTTATGAGTGTGTCAAAAGAAAGGCGCAATCGTCGGCATCAAGAAGAGTTGCTTAAAATATTTTAAATGCGAAACTCCTCTTAATCAACAGCTGTTACACGTCTTTAGCCATAATATATACAAAACTTGCCACATCATTTAAGTAGTAGTCGTAATTTAAATTAAAACAAGCATGTATTTATAATGCGGGAGTGGAATATGTCTCCTTGGTGGGACGATTGCTCATGAGAAATGCCGCGTCACACATACTCTGAAGTAAGCCCCAAGTGGGTTACTAACGAAGAAGGTTATAGTCTTTGACGGTTTCATAAATTTCACACTAAATTAGTCCAGTTCACATGGAGCCATATCTCATATTGCTACACTCTCGCTCGCGTGGATTCGCTGGATTATATAAGATGATATGTGGGAGCAATCCTCTGACATGAACTGCATTGTTTTGGCTGTCTGCGGTATTGCGCTTTTGTAAACATCATTAATTGTTTTCATTAAAAACTCCTGTGCGAAATTGGTCGCTTCTCTTGACACGTTTTGAGGATTTGCAACTTTCAGTGTCAGATTGACACTAACTAAAGACGAAAAGTTTGAGTCAGTAGAAAATTGAATCCTTAAACTTAAGTTATTTAAGTACTCCTTGTGCTTCAATTTTGTGTTGATTTTTTTTTTGTAACAAAACTTATAAATAAAATTTTTAATAAAAAGTAATGATTATGTTTTGGCCCATCTGTTGCATAGAGGTAAATTTCAAATTGAGGAGAATTTAGGAATTTAAAAAAACGTAATTGACTTATTTTATAACAATGTTTAATTTGGTGAGTTTTGCATGAACTGTTTTACCTTGAAAGTCACAAGCCAATAAAACTAAGTTTGCGTAATAAATTTATTTAAAAAATTCGAATATAAGAATATTTTGTGATGGAACAAATTCAGTGAGCAAGGGTAAATGAGGTCTATATGTCGTATGTGAAAATATGTCTTAAAGTCAAGTGGTGTTTCAAATTTTAATGGATTTGGGATAGATATCGATTAAACCAAATTTTAATACCGATACTTAAGTAAAAATATTATTTAGTGCTTTCATCTTTCCCATTAACATAATATCATATAAAAAGCATTTATTTTAATCAAAAGCTCTTTAAAAGAAGTAATATATCGAACTATAGTGAACATACGTAATAATTTCAAATTATATATAAATGTTCAGGACTAAAAAATTAAACTTTTTACTTAGAAAAGAGGATACAAAGTAAATCATCATCAGAGTGCTGTTTAAAGTTCTTAAGTGCCATTTTCATTAAAAATTCTTTATAAGTTCGGTTTTTAACGGGGAAGTTTATAAGCTTTACTACTCGAAGGAACTTATTTCAAGAGTACATATGAAATATCTTTTCCCCTTACTACCCTGAGAGAATATTTGATTCCATTTTTGTATAATTTAAATTAATTTACTTTATATTGGATAGATTCTAATATTTCAATGACCCCAATGAAAGAAAAACAAATGTTAATTCCATGAAGAGGAAATATATCAAGAAATAACATAATTATGTCTTTTTAAATCAATAATCTATCAGTGAACGAGTAAAGAGGACCATAAAGTAGTAATGTTCGCGGAATTTAGTATGGATAGTGTTTGAAATACACAGATAATAGCACTAAGTGAGTAAATTGCAAATATGAAAAAAAAAAAGGATTTGGGGCAAATATTTTTATAGAAACTATATATTTATACGTTTTTATTAAATATATTTTTCGGTCCATCACTAAAGAAATTCATATTGCACAGGCGGGAAAGGAACTCGAACAGAAATTATGGAACATTTGTTTAATTTCACAATCACCTCAAACTAATATTTAAACTTGATCAACAGAAGAGTTCAATGTAATCCATTCTTACTATATTTAGATTTATAACGTGGACGATAAAAATAAAGCTATTTTATTAAGAGTTAAGGTGACTTCAATGAATTCATTCTTAAATCAATCTGCCAATTATCAGAACTTTCTTTTTTGGATTGAGCCTATTTCGTTGCAACTCTCAAAATGAGCTTTTACAACTATCATTAGTTTCATTAATAACTGTTTATTTGAAAGTTACACGATTAATACAAAATTTGATATAACAGAAACTATGTTTGGAAATTTTTAACATTAATTTAATATACATATTAATGGGACTTAGTGCTAGTATGAAGGATATAAGTTTGGTTATGACAAATCTTTATTATTACAATATATTTGAAAATACTGATCAGACAGGCTGCACAAAGACATGGTGGCAATGCGTATGTAAGTTTACAAGTTGAAATGTGGTTTTCGTATACAGCCTTATGAAAGAGCCACAATTCTATCCATTCTTTATGTATTTTATAAAAGTGGATGAAATTTTAATGTATATTAATAACTATTGTTAAATAATATTCGCTATAATTGATAAGAACCATTGCTGTTATGTTATAGTTATTAGGAGCGTATTAGGGTAGGCCAGGGATAGCATTGATATTGTGGTGGCATTGGGGAGGTCTCGCGGCCACTAGGATAGAGATAGCGCTAGTGTAGTTGGCAAAGGCAGTGGCTGGGTGTGTAACGGCGACATAGGTCGTGCGTGGCGCATTGCATCTAATTTGGTGTTGGTGTAGCCCGTTAGCCAGTAATTATAGGAGTATTGTAGTCCAGACCTTACACCTGGGCTTAGTCCTTTTCAACACCCTTTTCATCATCCCGCCAGTCTTCTCGCATCTTCCGACTCTTTAATATATAACCGATTTTATGCAGCATTTTTTCATTTTTTTTTTCTTTCCTCCTTCCTACATGAATCTATTTTAGTCTAACGGTCAATGTTAGGTCTCTAACCCTTAACTGCATTAGCCTTTGTGCCTGACGTTTCTTAAATGATCAGAAAATAAACTGTTTACCAGACAATTTTCTTTGCCTTTCAATATTTGCATAACAATGACTCAAAGAATGAGATTACTTATATATTAAAACTACAGAAATTGCATTACTCATTATCAATAAGCTGCCAAAAATAATGCCTTTGCTAGAAGATTTTCGGTCAAGAAATAGAAAAAAAATAATAATATAAATGAAAAGGAAAAAAAAATGTGTGAAAATACTTAATAAATTAAAATACGAATATATTTAATAAAAGATATAAATTATAAATTGTAAACTAAATATAAAATAATAAAAAATTGTAAGCTTAATCACTTTGATCAATGGATTTCCCCTTGAGGATTTAAATAATATCAAGATATTTTTTTTCATTCAAAAATTACTTCTTAGAGTAAAATTTGACTTAGGTATTATTGTAGCTATGAGCTTTCATACTAGGCTGTACGTTTAAATTGATCTCTCATTTCAGATAAATATGTAATTAGAAATATTTGCAGTACATCATATAACCATATTAAAATAATAAAGAATAACATTAAAGCTCATTTCAGTCAGTAGACATTTTCCGGTAAGCACAGAAGCGTATATTAATTTTTATTTACGTTGTCCGTTTATTATTAAAAATAATGTATTCCTAACATACAGTCAGATATGGTTTCATTATTGGAGGTATATACTTTTTTTCTAACAAATACATAACATTTAGTGAAAGCAATCTTAAATACAACTTAAATCAAGAAAACTGTATTCCAGGAGCAGCTGTGAATAAGATATTTATTAATATTTCATAAACATGATATTGGCAAAGCCTGTTGTAATTAAAATTATTTTGCATTATGCTAACTACGAGAGAAAGTAATTTATCAGCAAATCGTGTTAATTAAGGAGCAGGAATGAGGGATTAATACAAAGCGAATTGCTACTCATGTTCTCAGGGAAGGCTAAATCGTCACCAAAGCATGCAATGAGCAGATGAAAAAAAAAATCGTTGTCCGAATCGCTCTGCGCAAAGACGTTGTGAAATATGGTAATATAGGCAAACCAACATGGCAGTACAACAGTGCGTTTATAGTCTACGCTCCCACCCGTACTCGTTAAGTAAAAGTAGGACATGATATTTAACATATTTTCCCTTGAGGATGTTATCAAGTTGTGATAAGAGAAAATCGATATAGCTTTGCCAGAAATTGGCTACGAAAAGTAGGAATTTTAAGATCATTTTTCTACTCAGCCAATATCAAATAATTACTACATATTTCCCCTCAACCACATATATATGTATATAATTTATTAAAACCCAAAATATTCAGAAAAGAAGTAATGTTATACAAATTATTATTTTTTTAATTACAGTTATATTCTGATGGTTACCTATCACTTAAATAATTATTGGATTCAGTTGCAAATACTCACAGACAAACTTCCAAAAGAACACTATTTTGCAGAATTTGCAAAATTTCTTAGACAAACTTTTTGTATTTCAACGTGGATAAATGGTTACCTTGTTAGTTTAGTATTTATTAAACTCTATTAGATTATAAAGTGAAAATCATTAAAGCTCCTTTCGTTTGGAGCTTTACAAATAAGATGAATAATTTACAACAATATCTGTTAAAGGATTAGGACGTACAGTGAACATTGAATATTTCATGCTAAATAATGTCTGCGCTAATTCATACAAGCTGCAAAACATGTCGTCCTCTTGGGTATTTAAAATTTCAGCAGCTGGACTGAATCGACTAAGTTTTTCAAAATACTTCTGATGGAGTGCTGTTTTTACATTTGGGTTTTACAAGGTTTTTTACAGCACTTTAAATTATTTATTTACTAAGTTCCGCTTTTCCCCTACAGCTCGTATTTAATATTCAACGTTAAATCCTTATAAATATTCAAAAAAAAGTCCTCGAAAGGGAGAGGATTAAATTTTTTTTTTGTATGATTAGCACTCAAGTGCTTTAACTCGTTAACTAAAAGGTATGTGAATTTTTTCTCACAAAATAATCATTCTTTAATCTGTACCGTTATTTAATCAAAACCCTACTGCGTTTAATAGCACTTTGAATTTCTTATTAAACGATTTCAAATTAACTAATGAAATATGGTCTGTTTTCTTGATATAAAATCTATTTAAATTAAAATAGGGTTTCCATGTCACTAATGGACATAGTTAAATAATGTTATTATTAATCTCTCTTTTAAACTAAATTTACACAATGATTAATATTTATACTGTATAACTTATCCATCATTATTTTTAATTACAGAGAAATTCTTGTCCTGCAAAAATCTATGAATTTATTATAATCCAAATAAATATTATTATGAGTAAAATAAATATTTTACACTTACCAAACATAACCTTGGTATAAGAACTATTTATTCAGTGGAGCATTATTCGTTGTTTGAAGAAAGCTCTTTTTGGTTAATTATTGTTTTAAGTTATAACTTCCCTGGTAATAAAAATGGTAAAGTCGAGAGATAGAGATATTATCAAATTTAATAATAACTGTCCCTAAAAAAAAATCTGCAGAATACAAAACGAGGTCAGAAGACTTCAAATTAAGACCAAAGATTAAAATAAAAAAGAACCGACAATAGTTTTCTTGACAAACTGATAAAAAAGATGCTAGTTGGAATTTTGTTTCAGTTCAGTGCCAGTCGTAAAATTTCTGCAAATAAAGCTAAAAACGAACGGGTTTTCTTCCGTAAGCTGTTAGAAGTGTCATCTGAAGAAAAAATCACTATTGTGCTAAACTCAAAAAAAAAAAGTATTAATCAAATGTTAAAGCTTTATTAAAAATCAGTAATTTGTAGTGAGTAATAAGTATAATTAAAAACAAAGACACAATTACAGAACTATAAACATATCTATATTAAAGTCCTCAAACATTCATCCGGCACATTATTTGTTTTTTAAAATGTAACAATTTGTTTGGGGTGGTATTCTTATTTTAGAGATAAATGTTAGCGTTTTATTTATGTATAATAGTTTTCGCTTTTTGCTAATGTTTTGTTCAATTTTCTTTGTGTTGTATATATAGTAACTGCTGTATGTTCATGAGCAAATTTGCAAACTCCTGAGGTCTGTTGACCAGGTGTTTTTTTTTTGGATTTAGATTTTTTATTGGGCACATTATTAAAAATGATTCACCCCTTCTTCCTCGTGCATATTTCACAGACGTTGCCCCACACACTTCCTGTGGGACTAATGTTTCCCCTAGAAGCAGCTTACGTTCCGATTCAAAGCGAGCAATTGTAAAGGCTACCTCGTTAGGAAGATGACATAGCCGGTGAGTGGAGGATAATAGGTGCTATCTATGCGGTGATGATGATGATATTTGGCTACGTCACGTCTCGAACAACAGCTGATTAGAATGTCCTATCGAGGCTGGCTAGGGCTGTGGGAGCGTCCTACTTGCCCCGGGCAGCGGCGTGCCGGCACGAACAGACCCTCACCTCCTTCTACACTACTCCCGATTTCTCCAGGAATGGCTCCGCCTCACTATACGGAACGTGAAATTAATTAATCACAATTGATTTACCAATGAGACAAGTGTTTTAGCAGATTCTACTTAAGGGAAATCAGCTATTGAATTTGTACTTATGACGCGAGTTCAGAAAATGTATATCAATTATCCATCGATCCTATCTAGGAGATGACTAAAATGAAGTCCATCCAAAAGTATATATAAACATACACACTTGTCTGGTACCGCTCTAGTGATCATAATTTTTCATTTATGAAGTGTTTCGTGAGAAACTATGTATCAAGATCGTTAACGGCTGAAACCTGGGGAAAGGGGATTTCCTAGGGGGAAATCAAGAATTCAAAATATATCCCTTATATTGAGTCGGATCCAATCTTATTGTAAATTTAGTATATTTTTCTATATGCCTCTTCTTTATTTCAAATATTAACCTAGATATTTTCTTTTTATAATTTTTGGTTTTCAATAAGCTCTTAAATGGCTCTTGGTTTTCAATATCGTATTCCAAGCATAAAATGTTTTAATTTCACCATTAGTGAGAAATACAAACACGTTGATTGTTGACCATAGATTCAGATTTGACGATCTAGAAATGTTTATTTGATCAAAGCCATTCTTGATATTCAATAGTTTCATTCAACACTAGTAAACGCCTACTTCTACTCATCGGAATTTTACTTATAAATAGAAAACAGATGGTGAGAAGAGGTCACTTACCTAGTGAGTCATCATGTGGGAAATCTGTTTATATTACTCTCAGAAGGGAGTTTGACTTTATAGTCTTTGTAATTAAAAAGTGATTTCTAGCAAAGCACAATGGTCGAAAGTCATTTGAATTTATGAGGCACTGATCATAGGAATATGTCTTGAGTCAGTAATATCTGAATCACAAATCGTGATATCAAGCAGTCATTACTATAAAGTACTTTCGAGCATCAAAGCCACTCCACAAACTTAAGAAAAGCGGCCATTGTCTACAACCGAAATTGAGACAATAGTTTCAGGAACTTCTGTACTGTGCAGATCATGCGGGCTGAACAAGATAACCAGATCTTAGACAATTCTATACAGAATAAGCAAGCCAAGAAAAGTATATAAATACAGACTTTGTGTTGTCTTGGAATACATACTAAAATAATGATCAGAATACTTCCATAATTAAAAGAGACGGTGTGAGTTTTACTTGATTTTACCATAAATGTTTTAGCCATTTCCTACGATTTCATGTAACATAACATGTGGTTATTGCAGCCATATTCAGACTTCAGAACTAATTCCAAATTCAAGTAAAAATAAGTTCAGGTGGGTTACCCGCCGAAGGAGAATCTTCATTTACCAGTTCACTTTGAGATGGTTGTCTCTGTTTCGCTAGTGAAATTTAATGGCCTGTCAGACGAATAAAGTTGATAAAAACTTTAGCCCTCTGTTCACAGACTAGCAGGATATTGGGCTTACTTCCTGGAAGACGATCTCCGTGTATTTAGTAACTTAATTACTGATCAATAATTCGGATTTGCGGCTTAATATTTTCAGTGTCCAAAAGAATAACTGAAAAAGTCCGTCACGCAGGGGCTGCATAAACTAAGCAGATTTCCCACGTGAAGTTTTACAATAGAGAAATCTGCCTAATAACAACTGTAGTAGTAAGAAACCTCTAAGCCTAAAACATTATTTAGGGCGTAATAACCAAGTAGTTTCTAGCCCCAAAAAACAGTTAGCCTAACCTCTAAACCTAATCACGAGGGACGAATAGTTATGAAATCGGCCGCCAGAGCTCTCGGCGGAAAGTCGGAACATAGCCTACTGGCGACCACACGCAGAATACAAATGCAAATTTCTCGGTAAATATTCAAGATACAGAATAAATGTATGGAACAATATTTATAGTAAATTTAATTTGCAATACGATTTATTCTATACAATTTTTCGATCCGACGCATAATAACGGAGATATTTTAAATTTTCAAAAATCCCCCCTCCCACTGGTCCGATTTCAGCCATTAACGAACTTGATCTTCCTTTTTACATAAAACGATTAAATTCCGAGTTTGGTAACGATCAAACAAAAATTGCGACCGCTAGAGCGTTAACAGACAAATATATATATATATATATATATATATATATATATATATATATATATATATATATATATATATATAATTTTGAACGGACCTCATTTTCGTCATCTCCTGGGTAGGATCGATGGACATTTGAAGACATTTTTCGAAACTCGCATCATGAGTACGACCTCAATAGCTGATTTCCCTTAAGGGAAATCTGCTAAAAGTGTTATATTCAGAGTAGATAAAAAGACCTGTTGCTCCACTGAGAAAATCGCATTTCCTATTTATTTTTTAGAAGGGGCTCTTTGTTCCAATTGTTAAAAAAAGTCATAAAACATAACTTAAAGATCTTTTTATAAATAACAGAGTAAAGACCTATACAAATAGTCTGTATCTGTAGTATAGAGAAATGTTTCGTTTTCGCCACTCTTTAAACCTCCTCTACCAATTATTCGATTCTCATCAGAAGATATGCGTAGCCAAATGTTATAACAGACCTAAACATGAAATTTTACAATTCAATGTCTAGCCGGTTTTCTTTTTTGTTAGGGCAAGCCCAAAATAGACAAATGGGTTCAGGAAGAGTCAAAACAAATAATTCTGTTGTAAAGTGATAACCGTAATTTCCCGCTATTACTATATTTCCTTAACGTTGTAAGAGAAAGTAAAAGTGTACTTATTGAAAAATATGATTTGAATATAATTTTTTGTAATATTTAAGAAGCAAATGTGGCTGCATTATAACATCGAGGGAAAGTATTTCGTATGCACAGACAAGTCCTTAAATCAACTGTTCAGAGCGACTGTCACTCATTGCGTCCTCGATTTTATGGAAGTCACTAACCTAAGCTTTATTACCGATGAAAAGTTATCAAATTAATCACGCCTATAAAAATTACCATATGCACAACCAGAAAGTTGTTGGGATCATCAAAAATTCCATTACACCTAAACACAGCGAGAACCGTACATCATCGTTTCGGGAGATAGACGATTTGGTTCTTTATAGGACAGGTCCGTCCGCTCACACAATATCGTTTTACTTTCTCTTATGTCGCCGAAAGTGACCAGAGTAAAAGTTTATATGAGTAGTGACCAAATTATCAATCGATATTAAAATTATGGCCGAGTGAAACTAATACAACTATCTCCTCACCGAAATAACCTGCTACACAGCTTTCTCGAACTTGTTAAATTGAGCTGTTCATATTTTTATTAATATTTTCTCCTTTTAAAAGGTTTATAGAACACGTATCGTTTTAGCTTTTTTCCCTATTGCAACATAAGCGATCTGACAATAAAATTACTAATTATCTAACAAGATTAACCACTCTTCGTACCTGATTATGTACCATCATCTTCAGTTTGTATATAAATAAAGTTAGTTAAAATTATGAATAAAGAATTGTGTTTCTAGTCTCCAAAAAGTTAGATTCTTGAAACTTCTTATTTTTCCTTCCGTATACCAATTAAAAAAAGAATCTTGAAAATAATTTCAATATTTTTTAGAAATGTTGTAAAAAGTATTAAATCATTGAGTAGGTGTTCTGAATCTTGGTGATTGTTCTACGATTCTATCGGTTAACTAAATGATCTTGTAAATTTTCACACAATTCCAACTAATTCCTAAAAAATGTTACACATTTATGTATGTGAAGGGGAATAGTTAAAACAACTGACGGGAAGTCCTGATATCCACTGAAACGAGCAAGGGAAGAAAGGGAGTTCTTGGTTATACGATCAGTGTTTTCTTCTTGTCTTCTGCTTGAGATTATCTAACAATAAAGGTTTCAGGAAGTATGGATAGAAATCCATCCGGGTTCTTATAATTTTTAGAGTCATCTCTAACATAAGCTAACTAATAAAGAGTAAATTATTATTATTATTATTAACGTCCAATTATTGCTGCTATGGCTAATTCGTATCTACGGGCTGATCACTAAAGAAAGTCCTATTGCCCATGCGAGAATCAAACTCGCCACTCTAGGTTTAGCATATAAGACTCAAAAAAAATAAATAGGCATTAGCCAGTATGAATAATCGAACTATATATATTTGGTTAGCGTTTTAGATCTTGAAGATATTTAGCCATCTCGAAGGGGATGCGAGATCGGTGTTTAATGTAGTGAGTTATCAACTATACGCTCAACCACCGTTAACCAATAAGGTCCTGGAATGAGCTGTCTGCATTAGTCTGACGTACCCCATTGTACTAACTGAGGGGGTCATTGGTCAGTTCACCGGCATATACGGTGCAGAGCGTGCATACCTCAATAAGACAATTACAAGCCAAAAAACTTCAATGTTTTGCTACTTTTAGCAGATTTCCCTTAAGGAAGAGAGAGGGATTTTTGAAAATTCAAAATATCTCCGTTACTATACGTCGGATCGAAAAATTGAATAGAACTAACCTTATTGCAAATTAAATTTACAATTAATATTGTTGTATAAATTTATTCTCTATCTTGAATATTAACCGAAATATTTGCAATTATATTACGTGTGTGCACGTAACGGACCAGCTGAGGTCGAGTGACGTCGTTTCTAGTCGTGGGTTTACGGCAAAAGCCAGTTCCGTAACTGTTTGGCTCCCGTGGATTCCTATATTGTAAAACTTCACGTGGGAAACCTGCTTAGTTTACGCAGCCCCTGCGTGACAGACTTTTTTAATCAGAACCGGCAAAGGACTGATAGTTTGACGGCCGAGTGCCGCAACCAGAAGCTCATTTATCTCATCGATCGAGTCAGAGACAATGAGACAGGTGAGAGTTGGCCGAGCGGACGCTCATATGGAAAGTGAATTTATATTCCCGACATGACAGCTAAACTACGAGGCAGTGGTTGGCTGTTTTGTATGCTAATCCTCATCTTGGATGAATGGGATAGCTACACGATCTTCTTGTCTCCACGCCTTATCGTCACTAGCTGACAGTAGTTCCAGAAGGTAACCACTCTCAGAGCCTCCCCAATAAGTATTATTACTGTAAAACATCGTAATGTAAGTCCGTCAAGCAGGAGCTGAGTAAACTAAGCAGATTTCCCAAGTGTAGTTTTACACTGGATAAATCTACATACTGCTTACACTTAACACCACCGTGTATATTGAGTGAATAAATACAAAAACGCTAATGAAAAATCTTTCAGACAATTTTAATAACCTCCCAAAGGAATGCGTTGGCAAACAAATAGGTCAGCCAACCTCTCAGAGCTGAACAGATAGATAGAAATGTTTTTCACCGCCAAGAAAAACAATTACTGAAATATATCTGAATATAACATATTAATTTTATTGAAAAATATTTACTACATCAAGTACTGTAATTTATATATGCATGTATCCGTATTATGAAGGTCTCTTGAAAACAATATTTCTTATTTAAGCTTCGAAAAAAGTGGATTGTTATACAAAAGAGTGTGTGATACATGAGTAGGACTGGGGGTTTGCTGAAGGCTGAAAACTGAAAAAT